>QMFE01007608.1:0-10515 GCA_003314665.1 Tricholoma sp. MG77 | reverse complement strand
ATTCTCGTTGACCAAGGTGTGGTGATTGGACAAGGTACGTGTACGGTTTATCACTTGCCGGTTTATTTAATATTCCTCATCTTACAGTGATTGCAATTTACTCAAAGTCAGGAGGCAAGCACGGGAAACACGAAGCTGTTTCTGACTCCTCGCATATCTCGGCAGTCTCGCATGTTTGTGTTCAGGTCTTCGAGCACATGTTTGGTCGACAATTTCGTGGAATTCCATCTGCCACTGCTGTCCTGCAAACAAAGCAGTTTGCCCTCTTGACTTCAATTTCTTTCATCTGTTTGCTTTCCTCTGCACCGAAGGTGAATCCTGCAGGGATTGAAGTCACTCAGGAAGATGCAGAACGGTTCAAATTGTTCAACTCTAATGTTTCCAAAGTCAAACTTGCCGTAAAACTATTTAGGAAGAGAGGTCGTGGCGGGGAGGAGCAGGAGGAGTAACATAAACTACGTACAAGATTAGTTCCCTCACAACTGAGCGATTTTTACAAAAATACGTAGTGTCCGGACAAAAAACGGCCCTGTGGGAGGCTAGATTCGACGTCCGGACAAAATTTGGAGCTCCAAAAAGCTAGGTGCCCTGTCCAGACAAATCGAAACACAAAATTGGAGGCCAGCACCATTCCGGACAAAAAACGCCAAAAGTTGTCCGGACAAAAATTCGACAAATTGACTGTTTTGGGATCAGGCATTTCAAGGCATAAGTCGGGGTCCTTGGACACGGTGTGAGCGCGGGCGCGCGGGAGAAGTTATTATTTTTAGGTTCAACCTCAGAATATATAATACTACATATGTCTTAGATTACGAGGTTCTCCACTTGCCACTGCACGGACCATTGCCTCAACAATGGTGGCTCGGTGGACGCCATCATTAGAGGCAATGCTCACCAGAACTGCCAAGAACATTGCACTGCATCGAACATAAAATCACGGGCCGACCACGGGCCGCCGATCTTCCAACATCCTGAACCACATCCTCGGACGTAATTGGCAATATCCAACTTGAAGTATGTACTGTGCTTATCAATGCAATAGGACGGTGAAACTTCGCATGCGGTGTTCACTCTACCTCGTTAATGGCCTTTCTTACCAGTATATCAGACGGATGTGTTAGAAAATCGCCATATGCCCGTCAGGGTCGGAACTAGCCAGAACTCGAAGCGACTCGGAAAAGGCTATATATGGTCAGAATGTTGGCATATATTTCAAGGTGACTGCGAGCGCACTACTGAGAGGACGTTGGGAGCGAAATGTAGACCTATACCAAAGTGAGTGATTTTACTGTTTACCGGAAGGATTGAGTTTATGTTGCTTGTTTTGCAGACGTTATATCAGACTACGACAGGAGTAGCTTTGATGGGCACGATTGGTGGGCAAATTTACGACCGTAATCCCCTCACTCCCAATTTCTATTTTATGGCTTAATTCCAACATGCGCAGATATCAAAGTATCCTCGACGATTTGGCCGCCTCCCCACTTCCTCATCCTACCACCAATCCCTACACTGTTGTGCCAGGCAGAGATACCGGTAGCAATAACACAAAAGCATCGGCTTCCACTCTTCTACTTCCATTCCCAAAGTTTTGCCACGGCTTCACGCCTTTAGTCCTGCATCATTTCAAGTCATTTTCAACATCTAACCGTGGAGTTCGATGGAGTTCGATTGCGCTGCGACAGTTCCCTCAGAAACATCTAGAGGCAGCTCGGATAATTTAGGAGGAAGGGACGGTTACGGGGATGTAAACCGTTTACAGTGTAACTCCATTGTCCTCTCTCGACTACGGGGATTTTCCACATCAATGTCATCGATATCCCAAGACACGGGAATATAAGTCTGGTTGAAGCTGACTATTGCAATATTGTGGTGGACACGACGGCGAACGCCTGAAATCTTCAATCGTCTCCACGCTCTCTACGGATGGAAGCACCTGGCGTGGAAAAGGCTAGTCCGCATTTCGAGAAGACCCCTTGTAGAAAGATCTTTTAGGGGGATGCCTTCCACCACCCAATCTGTCCGGCTTAGGGAAAGATCGAGAGATGCATCCTCAAGCTCTATATTACGAATGCCAGTGTGACCCGCATATCCGTTGATAATCGGTCTGAGTGTGCAACACCCGCCCGCCCAAGATCCATTGGAGGGAGTGGATGAGCTAGAAAGGTTCCGCTGATTGGATATCAGCTGTAGGTCGACGACCTGTACGACTTCCGCTGAAAATAACGCCAGGACAGAATGGTGGGAACAATGTCGGCGCTTCATACCTGGGAGAAATCAACGGAAATGCAATGAACGCGGCTTTCGCGCTCAACTTTCAACTTCACCGACCGGCCGTTTAAGCGCCTAGCCCTTCTGGCCTTGAATAAATTCTGCACGCCGGTTTGAGCCCACCGCATCGTAGCTTTACAATGGATGGGCCTTTCTGTCTGAAAATCGGCCATCCTCCTTTCGTATTATGTGGCTCCCGGGCCATTTCCCCTAAAATGTTTCCGGAGTGATATGGCCGTTCACTCCCAGTGCTCACCTCCTCGTCGTATGCCTGCACCACCTCGCCACCTCTGTTCCTCTATAGCGCCTTGGGCTCTCCGGCCAACTCCTCAATTGTAATTACAACTTTCTCTACGGCGCTCCGCGTCGTTCGACTTTAAGTTTTCCTGTTCGGATACCCTGCCCACAGAAACCTTCTTTTCGTAAACTCGGCCGGACGCTGGCACACCACGAATCGTGATCAACGGTGACAGCACTGCTTCCTACTACCCAGCATTATCATACGCTAGAAGCCGCTACGTTGTGCGATTTGTACGCATTGATAAACTCCACTCTCAAACACTCTTGGCCTAGAGACGAATATCAGCCGCGCACCCCTTTCAATCGCACTCCGCATGGCCACATAGCGCATTTAATTTATCCTTCATTCTATTTCCTCCACCCGGATACCACCGACTCTGTTCCCAAACTCACCCTTACGAAATCTTTATTTGGTGAGCCACGGGAATACAGGTCGCCGGCAGGAGTGAAATTTATCTCCGTTGTCCTGAATCACCGTCGCAGTAATGCAATACCGTTCAAGTGGGCGACGTGCTATTGCCTATAGGGACCCCTCATCTTCGTATCCATTATTTCAGACCACCTCAAGTAAATCAACCGGGCCCGAGGGGCGCATGTCGGCGTGGCGACGGATTGGCACCAGGGAACATTAAGAGTACAGCGGACCGGTCCCAAATGCAGTTTCGCCAGCTTCCTGGTGTGGCAGGCGTGTTGTATCCCTGTACGTTTCGGTGGCGTCATCTAGTCAGCAACTAGAAGTCGGCTATTTTGATCGGTCCGCTTGACTTTGGGATTACTGTGAGAGGATGCCAGGCATATTCGCAGGTCAAATTTGGCATCCTCGATAGATGTATAGGGCAGTTGAGCTGAGTCTTGGCTGGGCAACACAAAGTGGACGGTTCACTGACAGGTGGGAAAGGCACAACATCCACTAATGCTGTTTCGCTTCCAGAATGACCATCGCATTTCTACCTTGTAGGCTATGGCTGGGTTCCGTTTTGTAGTAAGTAAATGGTCTAGTTTTGGCCACAGATAACAAATAGAATTAACGCCATTCTTAGCTGTCGATTTTACTGTGTCTTCGCCTCCTAGTCCCCGCTGAACGGTTCCACCTGATCCGTGGGATGTGCTAGCTAGTGGCGACTGCCATATCTACCTTTGCCGTGAAGGCAGCTTTGGCAGACTTCAATTAGTTGCATACCATAATCAGGTTTAGTGGGACTAGAAAAGAAAACCCTCGACTACATCACGAAGGGTGCGTTATTCTTGTTCACATGCGGGGCGGAACCAGAATGAACATTTTGCTAGACAGAAAGGTTTCTGACATGGACATCAATAAGCGTATTTGACTCGCTTCCATGCAGACATCCACCACATAGTACGACACCTGTCCATCAGTGTAATGACACATCCTCCTGCCTGCGATGTTGTTGTAACTTTCGCCGCTACCTGAGGACCTTGAAAAACCCTATAAAAAGCACGATGCTGACTCGGATTCGACTACAACAGCCCCGCTTCCACCAAGTTCATACAGAAAGTCGGTCATGAAAAACATCCTTATTCTCCTTTCTGCGATAACTTTCGCTAGCGCATCTATCGTTCTCCGCGAGACCACCGAGGTTGAATCTAGTAACCACGTAACCTTCTGCACTCCATTTTGCGTGCATGGCGCTTCTGCTGAGGTGGAACTTTCGTGCAAATTTTGTTGCAAACGTTTAGGCTATAACTCCGGTGCTTGTGGAAAGAATGCTGGTGGCCTGTGAGCTCGAGTCCTCTTCTCATTCAACAAGTTGCTGACTTCCGAGTTCGTGCTGTGATCGTAATTAGTCTCCCGGACTCGTGCGATTGTGAGAAGTGACGAAGCTTTCTGGGGATCTTTGCCTAGGGTGAGCTGTGGTTTCTGAACCACCTCTTAGTACTCACTTACTCCCGTGCATAGTTTGAATGCATGGATATTTGAAATACTGAGCGTGATCTGGAATTGGACGACAAGGACTGTATTTGGAGAGATCCCAGTCAAGGCTGTAAGGACAGTAATAAATAAGTAACTACCAACTAGGTGAACGAATTGTTGATGAATTGGAACATGGCGGTACGCGAGGAGACGGGGGATGCAAATGCTGACTCCGAATTACGAGGACGACTCGCCTTTCCAGAAGAAGACTTAAGTGAGCGGCATCACGGCACGAATTTTAACATCCGCTGTAGTAAGCTTAGATTTTAAAAGTCAGTCCGCTATCAAGTTTAAAATCCATCGGGTTCTTCCGAGACACCTAATAGCTGTCTGCAACGCCACGCCTGCACCATTCCCACATGCCATATGTTACTTTCTTGTTTTCAAACTAATCAACTGTTTATATATATATAAATTACTAAACTACTGGCTACGCCCTCCCACCAAGACCAAATGACAACACGCGTGGCTGCAAGCTTGCCACGTCATACGTGTATTCGGGCGTCGACAACCGTTGACTCGTGTTGAGGGGCCCTCAACACAATGTAAATTAAGCATTTTTATCGTTCTTATGCTTCTTTTTCAAGTACTAACAACTTTTTTTCTTGTTTACAGGTTATCTACTTTCTACGTGCTGCGTGACCACCCTCCTACCCTTCCAAACGGGATGTGAGAGGCTTGCTGGGGGCTGGGACGGCCCCAGTGCAGCGGGACCTGGAAGGTAAGCACCACCTAGCGCCATAACCGGCCACGTCACCCCTAACCACCAAATGATCCCGCTAGGAACAAAACCCAGCCCAACAACAATAGGCACACGAGATCATGAGGAGGCCAAGACCACGACCCAGCACCCGCCCCCGCCGCTGTGAGCGACTGCTCGCAGGGGGGATCGTGGGTGCAAACGGCGACAATGACCAACAAGGGACAGGGACGGGACAACGATGGCATGACCCAGCACCCGCCCCCACCGCTACGAGCTTCTCGCAGGGAGGTAAGGGAGTGACAGTGGCAACGACGAGAAGCCAAGGGAAAACGGGAGGGAACGATGACGACAACGGGAGACGGCACAATGACGGCGGAATGACGACGAGGAACGGGAGGGACCACGACGAACAAGGAGCACAATGGCGAGCACGCCCACGGGGGAGGATACGACAACCCGGCAGGAGGAGGGAGGACAACGACAGCGGCAGCAGCGCCAACCGCCCAACCCGCTGACTCACAAGCCGATGACAGGCAGACAAGGCGGGTCAGGCGAGGATGGAAGCAACAACCCTTCCTCTCGCGTGTGCGAGAGGGGGGGGGGACTTTTATATTATATATTAGTTTTACAGCCGCTCCCCGATCGCCTTTTGGGGAGGGACCGATATTTAAATTTACTTGTAGTAGCTACCCCCCAGCTCTCGCACTAACGCGAATGTGAGGGCAGGAACTATTTTTATTTGTACTCGTTCATTATCAATGGGCCTGGTTCCAGATTCCCGTTCTGCCACCCCCTTGTTTTTGCCAGTACCTGGTATTGAACTGGCTATGTGACCTAGGGGGTAACCGGTAACCACCCATCACTGCTGGGGTATATGATACACCGTGACCCTATGTCTCATGAGCACTCATTCATGCCAGGCGCAGCCATCGTCCAACTCAAACAAGTCCGCTGAGCCGTGCTAATCGATGATCTGTGATGCGTTGGTGATGCGTGGTATCATATGTGGCTAAACATCGCAGTGCTAGACGCTGAGAATGACGTTTGACTTACTCTCAGGCTGAGGCGCTCGTGTCTACTACTGTATCGTTCTGCATCCCCGCTCACGGCATCCACATCCAATCCACATCCGAGTCAGTTTTTTTCTCTCTTTACAAGTTTCGTTCCATCATGGAAATGATATCCACTCAAAACCAATTGAAACGGCGTCCTGGCGGCGGACCATACCACTGGCGCCGTTGTTGTGCCAACATGATTCACAGGATCCAGCACCGAGTTCTCCGTATGCTTTCTGTAATGATCTTACAACTAGCTTTCTACATCATGATTGCTCAATGTCATCTCCTACAACCTGTGCTATGGATAACCTCGTCTAGTCACAGTCCCGGCTCCTACTACTCCCCAGGACTCAGGCTCGACTTGCCGTCATCATTACTATTACTCGTGGTCTCACTCCCTGTAGTGCAAGCCCAAAGTGAACTAGGTGCGGGGGGAGCGTTCAATACCAGTGTTCTTGGAGCATTGTATGGGCTCGGCCTTGCTGCTGTGTCTATCGAACGCTTCCCAGTTGCAAATTTGACTTGGACAAGTGAGCTGTGGGCAAGATTGATCGATATGACGGTGGTTCGAGTCGGGGACTTCAACGCGAGTGGATTCAGTGGAAATGGGAGAGAGGATGGGAGTAAGAGTGGGACTGGGAGCAAGGGTGAGGATGGCGGCACTCAAGCTCAGGCTGCGGCCTATAATCCTCACAGCAACACCAGATCTGAAATTATGCAGCTTCGATGGCTCGGTGGAGAGAGTTCTAGTTGGAGTCGTTGGAGTCGTTGGAGTGCATATGTCAGTCCTTATCCACTATTCAACGAGCTGGGAGTTCATCGTGTTGTCATTATTACCAATGGTCCCAACAAGCGTGCTACTTTCACCGGCGGGGCTTGGGTCTGCGTCGACGAAGCCACAGCCCTTGCTATTTCCGGTGGTGGGCACCGAGCACTTCCGCCCTTGGCTACATCCTGTGGAGGTTATCATTACTGGGCTAACACCACCTCATGGTGGCTTGCGGTCCGCCTTAAACCCTTCACTGCCGAAGTTGATGGTAAGACTTTGAATCATACTGGATGCCTGGAATATACGAGGAGTATCGATGGAGCGACGGCACAGGCAGGACCTGCGCATGACTTGCCATTGAAAGTGGAGCATCTCCGATGTACTCCCAGTATGGACCATTACAACAGGTTGGATCGTCCTGGATATCTTAATCCAAATTTCAGCCCGACAGCTCGTACCATGATGAGTTTGCTGATGGGCGTAGACAAAGCTATCGTTTCTACCCAAGAAGTTCATGATATGTTGGGAACGATTTGGACATGTCTTGCTCCTAAAGAAGGCAAAGGGGGTGAACGTGAATTAGATATGCTCGTCCACTCGGAATCTCTCCTCGAATCCAGGGATCCCCATTTTTATTTTCGCATCAATTTCACTCGGATTGCACCTTCCTCTGCAATTATTCCTCATCTCATCGAGACCGCCGTAACCTTGATCCTTCCGTGGTTCGGGATAACATCTCTTGTCATTATAGAGCAAATCTCGCGAAAGGTTGTATGGTCGTCTCTGTCAACTGGGCCATCGCGTTATGTCCATACTTCTGCATATGGTGGTGAGCTCATGGGGCTAGCTACAAATCCCTGTTCATACCTCACCCTTCATGGCGGCCCGACAATAGATCTGTTCTGGTTCATCTCGGGATTTCGATTGCTGCTCACGTTGGGGAGTTACGCTGCAGCCATCTGGGTGCAGGTTGCGCTTCAATTAAAGCTACCCACACACGATGATGTTCTCTCCGCCCAGGCTGGACGTGGAGCTGGTACTGCTGCAGCCATCGTGCATGTAGTCACCACCATTACTGTTTACGCGCTCATTAGAAGGGCACGACCAGTATTTGGGCCATTCCTTGCTGCGGTGTTTATGGTGGTTATCATCATTCTGGAGTGGAGAAATGTTGTTTCGGCGCATGTAGTTGGGCCTGTGATTCTTGCTGCTGAGTTCATAAGCAGTGTAGTTCAGACAACGTTGAGCGCTGCTGTTGATGATGCTGTGCCTCTTGAAGGCTGGAGACGTACTGTGGGTGCACTGTGCAGTGAGGCACGTATAGCTCTTATTCTGGCTATACCGCGACTGGTTGCTTGGTTCCGATTGACAGTCAAGTGAGAGTAGTGATGCGTATATATTTTTGGGAATAAGAGCATTGTTGGAATAACAAGGCTGCCGACGCCCGAATGCCAAGCCACCCGACGGCACCATGCTCTCGCGCTTCGCCGTAGCATGTTATATTCTTCGGATCTATTGGATTACGCCACAAGTATATACTGCTATGCCTTTTACTTGTTCGAGTTCGGCCTTTTTACTATTTCGTTTGTGTTTTTTCCCTGTACAAATAGACAAATGGTATATTACACCACAGTGATCTATCTGGCTGATCGAGCACATCGGAGAGCGAGTGCCGCCCGTATACGGATTCAAATGACTTGACGTTTGACACACCGCCTACACGCCGCTTCCTTCTGCGCACGGAATGTCCTCTCGCACAGATATGCTGACGCCGTTATATATCACTGCTCTGCGAAGAACAAGATGTATTTGGAGTCGAGAATCACCTGGATGAGCGGGAAGAGGAAAAGGTGACGTTGGTGTTGGATCTGGATGAGGCACCGGTGGCATTAGTTGTTCAGAATGCGAGGTTCCCGGAAAGAGGGTGGATAATTTAATATCGGAGGAAGAGGATACATCTATTAGACGTTCATCCACTGCATAGATTTGATAGGATTAGCATGTGTTGCACGACACGCGTAACACAGGAATACACACGTGCAGCTGCAGAATGAACACAATCACGCGTATACACTTTAGAACCGCTCGGTCTTAACGCTGGACTCGGCCGCCTGGTGCAGGAGGGGATGAACGTTTTAACGACGAGCCACGGCAGAGTTTGGACCTGGCGCCGGGCTCGAACGAGAGCTAGGCGAAGGCGCACTCCAGAGCCTAACTCGTTCCATATCAGACAAACCGTTCGAATGCATCAATACCACTATTGCCACCGCGGAAAACTCTACTGCGGGCAGTTGCCTACAAAGCGCATCAGAACCTGCTACATCTCCTCTAGCGGCTACACCCACACCCACCCCAACCCCGACCCCTCCCTTCACCCCGATCCCACCCGCCGGAGACCGCTCGATATAGAGCTCGATCCTCCCTTATGGACGAACCTCGGGGTATTCTGAGCCTGTACTCCAGAATTGGGGACGGTGATACGAGAGGAAGGAAGTGGGGCCCAGTTTCTTTGAAGAGGATGTGGGTCGGGATGTTGAGGGTGAGATGAGTAGATGTGGTGGCGGGGGTGCATGTACCCTCTAATTTGCGGCAAGCACAGTGTGATCTTGGGAAGGCGGCGAGGGGGGATAATTTTCGCCCCTCAGGCTCAGAAGTCAGTTCACGTTCGCGTTCCTGTTCGCGGGCGCGTAGAGCAGGACTCGGCCTCTGCGGATCTGGATGTGGTTTCGACTGCGGCTGTGGCTGTGGCCGGAGTTGCGAATAGCGTAGACCTCGAGCTTGCTGCGGGTGTTGTGTTGGTAGAGAGCCGCGCTGCGGAAGCCATCGAGGTCGTAATTGTGTTTCCGCAGTACGAGCGGGTGGATATCGCGAGTCCGGGGGCGGCGGTGTGGATTCCTTCCCGCTGGCATATAAACGTCCGTATACCAGCGCAAGTGGACGTGTTTTTGCAAGAGCGGGTGGATGCGGATAGGACCATGGATGTGGCAGCGGTACATTCGCACCCGTTAGCGATGGAGAAGCCCAGTTCTGAACTTTGGTTCGAACTTGAATTAAACGGATGGTTCAAGTTCATAGTTATTTGAGTTGGCCCACCCAGGGGCAGCAGGCTTTGTACTCTATTAAAAGAGTCAGTCTAATTTGCAATCGAGGCAGGTTTAGGCGAGAAGAATTGGTTGAACAATGATCGATGGTTGCCTTGAGGACTCGAACGACAATCGACTGGGAGGAATTGCATCAGAAATGCCAGAACTTTCATTGGGATGCAGTTTGTTGGTCTGGAATCCGAGAACTCAGTGTAGCTCAAAGCAATGGTGTGCTGGCAGAGAGATGGACTTGAAACGCGTTGTTGACGACTATTGATCGACTTCAATATTCATTCTCACTTCCGAGTCGTCATCGCCAGTCCCATGCCAGGTTCAACTTGAAACCCACAAGGTACATCGTTCTTACAGTAATTCTCGTTACAGACTTGCAACAGCCG
>QMFE01007579.1:0-14770 GCA_003314665.1 Tricholoma sp. MG77 | reverse complement strand
GGACTCAGGACTTGGTTGCACTAGATCATTGGGGTCTTCTGTTGGCGCTATGGGAGGTGTAGTTGAGTGGGCCTTCCAGTATTGTTCCATCTAGCACCACAGAATCAGCGAAGCAAGGAGATAGCAGTCCAGGGAGTACAGGACATACCATTTTCTTGAGAATCTGTTGTGCCTCATCCTGCCAGTTTTTTGCCTCTCTATTTCCCATTTGACGCTCTTCTTCCTGTTTGTCTGCACCTCCCCACACCAATTTGATGTAAGCCAACTTAAAGTACGGATGTAGTACTAGTTTATCAATGTCAGAACACTACCTAGTCATTTGAAAATAAAGACTTACCAAGTGCTAAAATATATGACAGCTTCTCGTTGAATTGTGAGTAATACTTGTTCAGCTTTGTGAGTCCATCAGCAATCGCGGTTCAGTATGTTGCATATTTTGGATTGTTGTGTTTGGCTTCCCAAGCAGTTTGAAGTTCTTTGATTGCAGGTAAGACTTGCCACAGTGTTGGCCGCTTTTTGGCTGAGAATGTTTGCTGAATTCTGTTGGAGTCCTGAATGGAAGAGTGAGTAACTCTTGTTGCTATAGCTACATGTGGTACATACAGCCAAAATTCAAGACCTGGCCATTGGATCAAATTGTTGTTATAGGACCATATCGATGGTCAGCGCTGGCAACAAATAAGTTGATGGGCTACAGCTTGATCAGATAAAGAATAATGAGAATACGGTAATGGATAACCTACCTGGTGGACTTTGTACAATACATTGAGCATGTGATGGGCTGTGCCCCACCAAACATTGCTGTGAAGAGGAATTTTGAGTGGGTCTCAAACGCCACATTCGAGCTGAAGCTTTTCAAATGCTTCAATATGCTGCCTTGATGATTGAATCTGTTGTATGTAAGTGAACAGAAGCTAGATTCCAATGGTAATTGTAACAAACCTTGATTGCAAGAGTGCAGATAGCCGCAATTATGTCCAAGGAACTGTTCAACACACAGTTGTCGGGCAGGGATGGGTCATACTCCCAAATAGCTGTTGTTGTTTCCATGGCTGCTATCTTTGTGATATGGGTCATCACGTCAACTTCTGCTAGGTTGACAACATGACATAAACAACTGTATTCAAAATCAGATCAGAGTCAAGAACTTAGCAAGAAAACTTATGGAAGTTGATTCTCCTCTGCAAACCATGGGCTGAGACTGGAATATTGTTGTTCATGGATAGTTTGAATAGTCTCGCATTTTGTAGTATTGCTCGACACATTATCAAGGGTGAGGGTGAGGAGCTATGAAGTCCATCAGATTTCCATCACAATAATGAGTCATGACATTGTGCTTACTTTAGATTGGTCTGTATTTGTTATCCCAATTCAATTGCAGACACCCACAAAGTATCACCCCAAGTTCTTCCCACTATGGTCCCCTGACACAGTTCGAAACCCGATAACCTCCAAGTGCATAGTCCATATCTCTTGAGGCTCCATTTTCACCTCGATCCAATGCACAGTAACACCAAGAAAGGCTGCCTTCATGGTATCAACTGTCCACATGTTGGCCATTGTGGAGATTTTACCAGGACATGTCTGAATGAAAAAAAGGCAAGTCTCAAGTTAGCTTATTTGAACATAAACACTTACCTCAATGTCGTTTTTAAGCTGTGCAAGCCACTTAACAAATTTGTTGTGAAGATGGCTGGTGACATTGTGTGTTGTTGGCAGATCTTGTGAGTTCGACTTTGGACGCATTGCAACCAAGCAGTTGTGAAATGTTGTTTTGGCTGCGACAGAAAGGGACTATTGGCAGATGATAAGGATTTCAGTATTACTTCAACAGTGAGTAGTTACCTGGTCATCGACTGCAACAAACTGAGTCACTGAATGTAGTACATTTTCCCACATAAAGACCAGCAGTACACTTGGTTTTCTGAGCAACTTGTCTAACATACCCTGCCTGTCTCCCTTCACTCCACTTTTTGCTTCTTGCATCTTCTTCCAAATCAGGTGCAGAATTGCCCAGTGATGTTCAGATACGTTTTCCTCTTTGCATCATTGTTGGTATACATCATAATGCTGACGGATGTGCTGCCGACAGGACAAGTTGCTGCCAGTGTGGAATGCTTTGTGCTTCCCATGCTTCCTTACAAATCCGTCATCGTTCCTATCAAACCCCTGGTAAGAATTTCTGCATACATTTGTGAATGTCCACTTACTTGCAAATGTTACACCAGCATCCATGTGGTGTTTCAGTGGAGTTATCCTTGATAAATGTGACCTACTCTGACCCATGCTAGTTTATCAGGTGCACTGGTTAGCAGCACGAGAAAGAACCCACCAATGGGAAGAGGAACTGGCAATAACTACACATGAAATGGAATGGACAACTTGATACTTTCTTGCAAAGGCAACTCAGTGGACTTTGCTATGCGATCGTGTCCTGGCGGATGAAAATATGGATCATGTATGTTATGCAGAGAGACAGCGTAGCATGTGGTGTGACTTTGCCGTGCATGCGCAAGCTAGGTATAGGAATGTAAACCCGGATTTTGTGTATATACCTATTACTATATAGCTAATCAATTTGTGCTTCGAAAGGTTGTCTTCATCCATGTTTGGACATCTCTGTTTGCGAGTGCAGGGAGTTTAAATAGAGCAGACTCAGGGCAAAGTTGATAAATCACAGCTCCACACTATTTTGACATATCAGATCTATCAATGTTCGGCTGAGAAGGAAATAGACATACCTGGAAGACATAGGGGTGTGTGGTCATGATCATTGACCAATAGTTTGCAGCACCTGTCAGATTTTTCTTGCCTAGAACCAATTCACTGAATTTCATCATTTTCAATGGCAAATAGAACACTCACCAACGATTTCAGCATGAATCCCCTCAGCCATTGGACAGACCAAGGACAGGAACTGTTCCGGAACGTGAACATGGTGCCACACAGGGTCGTACACCTCACCACAAGACTGAGTCGTCGCACAAACTCTCGAAGTGTTATCCTAGTTTACGTGATTAGGGTGTAGTTTGAACCCAGCCGGAATGCGTGACACTCACATTCTGTCATTACATTGTCATCTGTGTGCTTGCCCATAATGTGGCTAGACCAGCCATCCTCCTCCATCTATTCGCCATTAACTTTATTCATAGTTACTTGAAAATTCATACCTCACTATCACTTTGCAGCCCAGGCTCTCCTTCCTTGTCAACCTGCATTGCCTCATCATCAGGTTCATCACCATCCCCACTGTCCTCGTCACTTATTTCTTTCTGCTTTCCACGTTGTTTCTTTTGTGGCCTAGGATCCAGCTCTTCATCAGAAAATTCTCCCAAAGATGCATCATCTAAATCATCAGCTGCTCTCTTCCGACTTCCCTTGCTCTTGCTGTTCTGTTGTGGAGCTGGGGCTTTCTTTGGTGCTGTGTTCATTGATGGGCCCGCTTTTTTTGGTGGAGCCTTTGCATGTGCTTTGACATTGCCTTTTGTGGTCGCTGCCTTCCCTTTTGCCATGTGGTATTTGTTGTGCACGTGTGCATATTCACTGTTGAACAAGGCTAGTGACTGAGCTTTGTTTGGCACTGTGTTGCACCTGTAACATCAGAGTCTCGTCATTATATTGTTAGTTAGCTATAGGCTTTCCCTTGCTTCGTAAACTATGTAGTAATATTTTATGCACTGTGTACCCTCATATATGGAGACAAAAGACCGGTTGAAACCAGTGTCAACCAGTCTTTGTCGGTTTTTTCATATTTTGTCAAACCTTGAGACCAGCAACCAAAAACTCTCAGGGCTGATGCAACCGCAACTGGCGGTCTGGTTGCATTTGGTTGCATTTGGTTCAGTTTGTATTTGCCATTGTTTACCTACCTACCACATTCATTTGTTGTTTGATGATTATGTAAGCTTAGCTTTTTACCTCACTACATATACCTGGAATACCACCGATTGGACCGGTTCTGGGTACTTGTGAACCTAAAGGCTCTCATAAAGGATCCAAACCTTTACACTTTTTTGAACCCTCCAGCAGTTTAACCAGCAGCTACAAGCAGTCACCTTGAGACAATCCACTTAACCAACACACTCTACCTCCTACCTCAGACAACCATTGTAAGGGTGTGGTAGGGGGGTGCTTAAGACCTTCACACGAGGGAATACTGATAAGGTGTATTCTCGTGTACTGTAAGGTTGCTATAAGACTTGGGATTCCAGGCATAGCTGACCTGGCTATATACCTGGCAATCCCTGGTACTAATAAGTGCAAACACTGCCTAATATGGCAGTGCCCTCCTACATTCTCCCCCTCTGTGGTGCGCCTCTAGCTGCGCCAAACCTAACTAAAAGAAATTGTAAGGAATGTACTAATCCTACTCCCATGTAAAGAATGTAATCCAGCCGATAGGCGGTAAGTTTTTATGTGTCTAATACACGCTATCCATATATACAATAATTCGGTGTCTTGCCAATGCCAGTCACAATGTCAGCCACCCAGAGACCCATGCCCCCTGGTGGTTTAATAGCTGTGCTTACACACCATGCAGCAAATGTCATAGTTGACATCAAGAAGACAAATTATATAAAATAAAATAAAAGTTTTTTTTTTTTGTGGACGAGGTAGTCCTGTCCTATTCCATTACTATGTTGTCAGGTGAGATGCCCGATGGCTCGTCCTCTTGTAACAATGACAACATGTTCACATTGTTGTCTTCATCCCCATCCTTTTATTCGAGCTCGAAAGGCTCATTGTCAGAGGCCTCTTCCTCCGCTCTCCTCTTTTCTGCCCTTGTCTTATTCTTTTTCTTTTTCTTTGGCTGTACATAATATATGGCTGTCCCTGTCCAGCCTGTCATGTCATCATTCACTGGTCCCACCAGTGGTACTTCCATCAATGGCTGGATCAAGGGCATCCTTGATATAGGGGCGTACAATTCTGCCTGTGTTGGCGGCACTAGATTGGCTAATGCTGTTGCTATTGATGATGGCAGGATGGGCTGAGCCAGTGAGGGCTGTGACATGGGTGGATACCACCACCTGGGCTTGATGGGCCATGGGCAGTCCTGCTCCTCTGAGCTTGACTGCTGACATGCTGTGTTCATCGCCAGCAATGCCTCCATCTGACAGGTGGCATCTATCCCCTGACTCCAACCTAGGAGGGCTGTTTGGCCCCACTCATACACATCACTCATTTAGGGAATGATTATACCATCCCCCATGAACAGTCTGGCAACGTCTTCTACTGTAACATTGTCCGACGGTGGAGACGTCCAGTCTCAACGCAGACAGTGCGGAGACGCAAGCAGAGCAGCCCTAATGCATGGGCAAAGCAGTCTATAGCAGTGGTATATGATGACAAGCAGTGTCTACATGTATGCTAACATGAACATCCAATCACGTGACCATGTATCTACCTGCTGACTGTAGTGATGGCAGGATGCACAGTTACATGTGCCCCCCTACACAGTGGCAACGCCCTCGTTGCCTCTAAACTCTAAATAAAAAACAATGAAAATGATGTCTAAAATGTCCAATGATAATATATGCAGTTAAAATATAAAATAATAAAAATTGAAAAAGCTCAGCATGGTGGTGTCCATCCCAGTGCCTGGAGGGCCTGACTCAAATTGGCAAGACATGAATCTCGATCCCAGTCAAGTACCAGAACTGGAGGTGTAGGTGCAGGAGCAGGAGCAGGAGTTCTGAAGGGAACAGTGATGATGGGTTTGCCGGAGCCTATACCACAGGAATGACGTCGGGTGATGAAGGGCTGAGAATGAGGTAGGTGAACATAAGATGGTGAAAGAAATTGTTGCGAGGGTATAAGGAAGTGGGGTGGAGCTCGTCGTCGTCGAGTTCGTCATCGCAGGGTCCCAAATGGCTGTACACGACCGGTCTTCAGAGTCGAGGGATCCCACGGCGGTGGATACATGTTGGGTGGGGCTGGCATCAACGCAGTGTCTTCAGCCCAGTTGAGACGGGTGGGTATGGGTTTCGAACGCGGTGGTACTGGGCTCGAAGGGGGTGAGATGAGAGACGGGGGCCGTAAAACGGTGGCTGCGGGGGTTTCAGATGTGTTGGCAGTCGTCGAAGATATGGGAGGCAGTGAAACAGCTCGTTTACGGAGCTGGGGCAAGCTGGGTGGTTGGGATGTGTTTTGCGGGCGTTCTGATGGGTCTCCCGGCGTGTTTCATCACTCTAGAGCTGTGGTCCATGGTCCAGAGTGGGACAGAGCTGGAGGTTGAGTCATCGTCGACGAACGCATCGGCGGTGACGTGGCAGGTCTGGTGGACGCGTGAGGCATCGTGGTGGGCTCGAAGTGTGTGATGGGGGCAAGGGGGTCAAGCAGAGGGGAACGGTGTGGTATAGGAGGCTTCCTGGGCCTTCGTTTGGAGTTCTGGGGTGAGCGGGCTAGTTCTGTTGAGCACACGACGCGTTTTGACAAACGCGCGTGCTCGTCGTCATGTGACTCGGTCTGCAGGGCTGTAGACCGTCTCTGCGTGCTGTTTGCAGCCTGGTTAGCCGTCTCCAGGGTGGCGGCGGTCATTTGGGTGCTAGTCGAGACCCTATCTGTCGTTTTCCGGCCGTTTGCTTCAGGTGTCGTTGCCGTTGTTGACGGTGACGTGGCGGTGGTAATGGGCGGTTCAGGGCTTGAAAGGAGGGGCTGGGGACTCTGCTGGGGTGCGGTGGCTCGACCTGGTAGCCAGTGGTGTCGTTCGCGAGGTGCTGGTGGCTGTTCTGAAGCTGGGGAAGCGGTGGTGGTGGTGGTTGACGACGTTGTTGGCATTGTTGATGGGGGCTGTGCGGACGTTGTCAGCGGTGACGTGGCAGGCGACAGCGGTGGTGATGGAAGGTTGGTAGCGTCGTCGAGGGTTGTTGTCTGCATAAGCGCGTCGACAGAAGTGGTGGAAGGCTGGGGAACGGTTACTGTAGACGTCCCCGCATCTCTCAGTGGACGCGGCGGCTCGTCACAGGGTGCCGTTTGAGTAACGGCGTCGGCAGTGCTCGAGTCGACGCAGACGGCTGTCTCCTCGTTCCTCGACTTCTCTGCCTCTGTTCTTCCCACTTCTCGACCTTCCTCAAACCCTTCCCTCTTTCCTTCTTCAAAAATTGAGGCGCTCCCTTTCTCCAGGGTCCTCGCGATTGTAGCCTTCACCATATTGAATGCTTGTTCCCATCCTTGTGCCATGATAGCCTCGTAGAGCTCTGGCTGGTGCTGCTGCATGCAGAGGACCAGGGTCGCGAGATCTTCCTTTGCTGGTGCTGGTGGTTCAGTTTTCGCAGCCTGTTTTTTCTTTGCCATAGTGACAGAGATTCAGTAAATTATCGGAGTAAACAGATAACAGGTGGAGACAGTAGACTGAACAAAGAACAGATGAACAGAAAGCAGTTGACAGTTAACAATTATCAGTAGACCGAAATGAAAAACCGAGGCTCCGAAATGAGAATGCTCCAGGATGAAGCTGACACGTGTAGAGTCGAATCTGCCTGTTGTCACCAGATGGAGACGTCCAGTCTCAACGCAGACAGTGCGGAGACGCAAGCAGAGCAGCCCTAACGCACGGGCAAAGCAGTCTATAGCAGTGGTATATGATGACAAGCAGTGTCTACATGTATGCTAACATGAACATCCAATCACGTGACCATGTATCTACCTGCTGACTGTAGTGATGGCAGGATGCACGGTTACAACGGTGCCATTACTGTCATGTTCATATTCGTTGCAATGGTGAGACATAGGTTGTCCACCAGTCATCGGTACAGCCCTGGCATCATGATGAGCTGGGCTGCCCTAGTGAGGAACATGTTCCTTGTGTGTATCACCCCACTGCCTCAAGGTGCACATCCTGTGACCATTAACAGGCCACAAACCGATGATAAATTGACGCCTTGGTGTGTCCGACGTATCCCAGGGCACGACATCGCCTCCCTTGGGTATCTCCACAGCCAACAAGCCCACTCCTCTGGGGCATCTGACAGGCAGGGCATATTGACCCCAGCAGGCACATTTGGGTCGCTCTGCTTGGCGGGCAGCTGAGATTCAGGTGGCACCCAACCCAGTGTCTTCCACTTTACCAATGCCAGATTCTGCATTGGTGACCTTGAATCCTTCTGCAAAGTGTGTGCCTCCTGCACATAGGATTGCATGTTGGACAGGGTGTTCCAACTTCCCAGTGTATTTGCCACCTGGATATAGTGATCAAGTTCATCCTCACTCTGGATGAACAATGGGCAGGGGCATGCCAATGCACATCCCATAGCTCCACCTCGTTGACCAGGTGCTGACCTAACCTGGCGTGCAGGGTTCCATGCTGCCCCATGTGGCATTGGCAACGTGTTCCTCGCTGGTGCCATATGTCGACCCAGCACCGGGAGAGGAGGGAATGATGGCGCTTCCCCATCATGCATTAGAATGTCCTCTTGGACGTTAATTGGCCCAGGTGCCTGCAACACCCCGGCGTACATTGTCGGTGCTTGCAACACCAGCATGGTTGTCTGCTCCACAGGCAACTCGTCCCTTGGTGTAAGAGGGGACGCGTAACAAGCCCATTTCCCTCCTCACCTCTCTTCATAATTGTGACTGTCCTCCAATTCTTGCTCGAGCTCCTTGACACGAGCTGTCAACTTATGGATGTGTTCGTCTGTCTCATCCAGGTCATCCACATACTTGAGGGCCTTCTTCCACCAGTAATCCATGTCTCCCCTTCTCTTATCAATTATGGTGGCATATTTGTCATCCTTAGTGAACTCGGCCTCCATAAGGTGGTGGCCATAGTCTGTGCGGACTTGACACCCTCTTGGGTGATATACTATGTGGAAGATCTTGTTCCACATCCACCCTTGGTTGGCATGGGATCTTCCTTCCTCCACTTGCATGGGAGAGCACTCTCGATATCCTCCCCCACTTGACGAGCCTCTTGGCTTGTCCATTTCTCTATCTTCGGGGTGGCCTTTCTGACCATCCCCTATCCCCGACCTTGGGGCTCTCTCGCTCATCTGGCAGGTGTGGTGTTGTTCTTGTTGTTGAGGCTGTAGTGGCGGTTGGAAGACAACCAAATAATTTTTTCTTTTTTCAAACCCTGCCACTATACTGTTTTTTGGCCACTGCTGAGAACCCCTATCAACACATCAATTAACGTGTTCGTCGTGATGTATTTGTCACCCTCTTCGACAGGTCCTGCCATTTCTTAATGTTCATCAGCATTAAGTAGGCATCCAGCACCTCCAGCTCATTGCAGTTGGATAGTGGCTCCCATGTGGAGTCACACTGATTCCACTTGACCAAGAACTCTATGTTCCTGGCCTTCCAATGATGGCCAACAATCTCATCGACGTACCATTCGGCATTCTCTGGAGCACCAAAATCATATGGTTCCACCCTCATCCTATTCGGGAATAGGACATCATCATTAGGATAATGGGGCCTCAATAGGCTCACATGAAACTTAGGATGAACTTGTCTCCTGGCGAGTTCAGGAGGTAATTCCAATATGTAATTGGACGATGAAGGTATAGCCTTTGTCACTTTGTATGGTCCCACAAATTTTGGTACCAACTTACTTGCCCTGCCTTTTGGCATGGCCAGATTCTTTGTCGATAGGTAAACGAAGTCATTTACCTCCACATTTGGCTCTGCACGCTGTCTCTTATCAGTGTACTGCTGTTGGAAGACTCTTGACTCTATTAGCGCATCATGTGCCAGAGCCATGTTCCTGAGGGTGTTCATAGTGAATGTCCTGACACCTGGCAGCGTCTTCTCATTGTCCTTCACCTCCCTCATCATTACGGGCATGTACCTGTAATTAACTTTGAATGGGGCTAGACCCATTGCCTTCGCTACACTGGAGTTGATTGCGAACTCGATCACCAGGCACTTTTCCACCCAATCCTTTTGTTCAGGATGGATGAGCGCCCTAAACATCTGACCAATGGACCTATTGGCCCTTTCCGTCGCTCCATCTGTCTGCAGGTGGAATGACATGGACATGAGCAACTTCATGCCCATCAGTCTATGTAGCTCACGCCACCACTTAGACATGAACTTAGGGTCCTGATCGCTCATGATTGACAATGGCAACCCATGAAGCCTCACAACTTCACACATGTAAATTGTCGACAGCTGGGACGCTGTCATCTTAGTGTTCACTGGCACTAGGTGCACCATTGAAGACATTCAACAAATAACTACCCATAGGTAGTTAAATCTGTTCTCCTCAGGAAACAGACTGATAAGTCTGTTCCCACTGATTCCCAAGGCCTAGTGGCAATAGGCAACAGGTGTAATTTCCCCACCGGCTTTTGATACTCGCCTTTAGCCTGCGCGCATGTCTCGCACAACTTGCAGAATTTCTGCCTCGCTGTAGATGCGAGGCCACCAGTACCACCTCCTCACATACTTGGCAGTACGCTCAGGCCCATAATGGCCCACCACTCGGTGGGCTTGTTCCAATATTCTTGTCCTCAACATCATATTGGTTGATTCCACAGAGGGGACACATACTATGTTCTCTCCCCATCTATTCTGGACCCATATGAATCTGTCCCTTACTGTAAAGGACAAGCTATTCCCTATCTTTTCCATGACCCTTTGGAAAAATAGATCTTTCGCGTATCCTGTTTGGATATCCTCCTTGAAGGTGTCCTCATGAGACATCTTCACATGGAGGTCTACACCTCTCGCCCTAGATTCAAACACAGTGGGATCTTGTTATGATCGCTCACACACCCCTTGCCGACACCCCTGTCCTTCGCCTACTTTCAATTCTTGTTCCCATTCCTGTCCCTTCATGTTCCGCACTCATGTACACCCATGTGCATCCGTGCGCACTCGTCTGCACCTCTACAACGTGTGCGTGCTTCAACTCTCTGACCCCACCAGCCCCGCAGATGCCTTGCGCTTGTTCCGCCCTGACGGCTATCTCCAAGATTCAATCTCTGTCTTGTATATGCAATTCTCGCTGGTGTCCCGTCTTTCCGTTTGCCAAACTATACTTAGTGTTATCATTTCCAATTGTATGAAACCTCACCCCTATCCTGTATTCTTAGCCTTAGGCTCGACATGGTCTCATAGCTTAGGAACGTGCCGCTTCCGTTAGTTAGATGTATAAGTACTTCGCTATGCACGTGTAGAACCTTAGTCTAATAATCAACAACGATTCCACGCTCTCGCTCTCAGTTCCCTTAGTCCACACGACAAACTCCTTATCTGAAATAATGGACACGCTAGTAGCGCAGGGAGGTGCAGCTCACCAAACTCGTGTAGCTGAAGCCGAGTCCGACCGCCGACCATAGACTGTCGTGCACTGCTGCCGCTATTGCGCGCTCCATCCCGCTCATCCTCGCATCACATATTTCGGTTCGTAACAGTATTATTAGACTAAAATCCCTGATATTATTCTTGATCTCCACACTCATTCTCGTCATCTCATGCCATGATCCACTCCTGTCCAAAAATACAAGCTGCGAAACGGTCTGGGTAAACTTCCTACCCTGGCTCAACGTTTTGCCGCTGCACGGAACTCCCGTTCCCCATCCCCCGAATTGCCAATCAGTAACACCCCATCATTGCTAGGCCGGCTATCCGATCTGGTCCCTCAGCAAGCTCCTTACCTCGAAGAGGGTCACTTACGTCCTAGTGAGTACGAGCTGCGCAAGGAGGAGAAGCCATGTCTCTATTGTGGCTCCACCGAGCATTTCTATCGCTTGTGCGAACACCCGAGTTCCGCAGCATCACAGCGCAAGTCCGCGCTTGAAGAAGACTTAGACTTTACCGCTGAGGCGAGCCGCGCCAAAGTGGAACGGGACCCGAGTGCAGGAAATGCCTAAGCAGCCCTCAATCCTCGGCACCACCTGAGGGCTGTGCTGAACCCGAAGGTGCAATTGCCAGAATCCGTCTTGGTGCATCCACTCTTTTTCCTGCTCCTAACACGCTCTATGTCCCGCTTACCTCTTCGTCTGTTTCCAACTCTAAAATCACATTCTGTGCTCTCATCGATTCCAGGTCATCACATTGTTTTATCGACCTGTGATTCATCACGAAGCACTTATTGTCCGCGGCGCCACTCGCCGCTAAAACTCTGTTGCATCTCTTTGACAGTAGTAGTAACTCTGTCTTGGAAAGTCTTGTAAATCTTGAATTCTTGTTGCCCACTGGTGAGAATCAGAAGGTCGCATTCTACGTGACTAATCTGGATAAGTCCTGTGAAGTAGTGCTTGGATATAACTGGCTCGTCTGATATAATCCTCAGATTGACTGGTCATTGAGCTGACTAGCACCCTGACACTCTATGCGCGATACATCCGCATCCGATACGACATTGTCCCCATCTTGTGGTGCTGCCCCGCCCACATGTACACCCCTATCCGATTCTTCAGCACATCCGTTTATCTTGCCAGTAAATCTGATCTCTGTTCCGTCTGTCGCCACTGATCGGCAGAAATCTGTACTGCAAGACCGCCACGCACAACTTGCGAGGACACTCTGGACGTGGATGAACCACCAATTCCTCCGTGTGACCCGCCGCATTCGCCCCCAACTCCTAGTCCTGAATCACCGCTTAGTGCCCTGCACATTTCGATCGTGGGTGCACATGCATTTCATGCCATCCTCAAAGATCCTGGTACTCAATCATACAAACTCTGGTTGTCCGACGAAAATTTCCACGTGCGCTCCGCTAACGCATCAAGCGCGGCACCTTACAATCCTCTCGCAGGCATTCCGGAAGAGTATCACAAATTCACAGACATATTCAGCAAGCAAAAGGCGCAGGTGCTATCTGAGCATCGCCCTTACGACCTGAAGATCGATCTCGAGGAAGGGGCATCCCCTCCGTCTCATAGCCATCTGTATTCCCTTTTGGCTCTCAAGCAACAAACACTCCAGACGTTTATTCAAGAAAATCTCAACTATGGTTTCATTCACCCTTCAAAGTCCGGTCACGGCACTCCCGTCCTATTTGCTAAGAAGAAAGACGGCTCTCTGCACTTGTGTTGCGATTTCTGCGGATTGAACAAAATCTCGAAGAAGGATCGATACCCTCTCCCGCTCATCAATGACCTCCTCGATACCTCTTGCAAGGGACGTCTCTATACCAAAATCGATCTCCGCCACGCGTATCATCTTGTGCGACTAGCAAAGGGAGACGAATGGAAGACCGCATTCAACACAAAGTACGGGTCGTTCGAGTGGCTGGTCATTCCAGAGGGCCTCACCAACGCTCCGTCCGCATTCCAGTGCTTCATGAATGACATCTTCAGCAACATGCTGGATGTCTCTGTAATCGTGTACCTCGACGACATTCTTGTTTACTCCAATGGCGATCTCTCGCAGCACCACGTGATCGTGCGCAAGGTGCTGTGCCGCCTCCACAAGCACAAACTATTCGCGAAAGTGGAAAAGTGTGCTTTCCACACCAACATGGTGGAATATCTGGGTTACATCCTTACCCCAGACGGACTCACGATGGACCCCACTAAGGTCGAAACCATTACCTCGTGGCCTGGGCCACACAAGGTTAGAGACCTCCAGTCCTTCCTCGGGTTCATGAACTTCTACTGCCGATTCATTTGGAATTATTCTGACATCTGCGTTCCGCTCACACGTCTCATGGGCAAGAACACGACTTGGACCTGGAGCTCCGCCTGTCAGGACGCATTCGACCTCTTGAAGATGGCGTTCACTATGGCGCCCATTCTCACTTCTTGGTTGCCCAACGTGCCGCTACTCGTCGAAACCGATGCGTCTGACTACGCTCTCGTGGGGATTCTCTCCACATGCTTGCCTAACGGCGAGATCCACCCAATCGCTTTTCATTCTCACACCTTTTCCGGCAATGAAGTCAACTACGATGTTCATGACAAGGAGCTTCTCGCTATCTTCGAAGCTAGACGTGGCATCATTACCTGGAAGGCTCAGGCGACCCCATAGATGTTGTCACAGACCACAAAAATCTCGAATACTTTTCCACTACGAAGGTCCTTACACGCCATCAGGTGCGCTGGTCCGAGTACCTCTCAGCTTTCAATCTTGTCATCTGTTTCCGTCCTGGCCACCTCAGCGCAAAACCAGACGCTCTTACTAGATGATGGGACGTCTACCCTAAGGAGGGGAGAAGTGATTATGTGACTGTCAATCTGCACAATTATTGCCCTGTCTTTTCCCATGAACAGCTCATGGCAAGTCTGCGCACGATGCACATGCTTGTCGCGAACACATTCCCGGTCGTCCACGCGTGTCATACTCATATTCTCAACATCGTCAAGCTTCACAACGATATCCACGTGGCACTCCTGTTTGATCCTGCGGTCATCACGCTTCTGCCAAAAACCCCGAATCCTATTCCTGTTATCACTTCCGATTTCATTCTCGAAGTTAATTCCAGTTCCACAGCCTACGGCGCTCCACGTGTTTCTGCGCCTTTCACTAGTCCGCCCTATTCCTACGACTCTGATGGATACATTCGTTTCCAGGAACAGATCTACGTTCCTGCTTACGGTGATCTTCGTCTTCGCATCTTACAGTTTAAGCATGATCACATTGTTTCAGGTCACATCGGCATCACAAATACCGTCAAGCAAGTCCTCCAAGAATATACATGGCCAGGGCTCCGCATGTTCATCAAATTGTATTGCAACTCCTGCATCACATGCAAGCGCAGCAAGGCCCCGTGGCACAAACCATACGGGTTCTTGAAGCTGTTCCCAGCTCTGCCCTGCCCCTGGAACTCTATATCTATGGACTTCATCGAGCAACTTTGTAAAGGTTTAATCCTTTACGA
>QMFE01007571.1:0-12862 GCA_003314665.1 Tricholoma sp. MG77 | reverse complement strand
AGCAGCAGGCTGCAGCACAACCAGCTGTGAATTGCACAAATACAGTGTGAATACAGCCACTGTGGGACTGGCATAGCATGAATTCCATCCATTTAAGTACAAAAAAGGAGATTTCCTAATATAAATGGCTGAAATAAGAAGGGGTGAATTTGGGATGAATTTTCACCCATTAAATTTCAAACCTCAAATGGATAAAAATTATACATGTTTTATTACAAGTTTTTCATGGTCAAATGGGATGAAATTTCATTCCACAAAAGAGTGAACAATGAGGGATGGTTTTCATTTCAAATGGGTGTATGAATTTCAGACAGGAGAAGGGGGATACCATGTGTGATTTTCTGGCATACAGGGGAGAATTACTAAGTAAGTTTTCATAACTTAAAAGGGTGAATTCTACTGGCAGGTTTTTTTTCTTCTTATTCCTTCAGTCAGAATGAGAGGAATAAATTCCAGGGTTATGAATATTAAGAGGTGTTTTTTCAACCCAAGAATGGGGTTTTTTCATCTGTGCTGTAATTGTTTCTCATTTAAGTCATTTTGGCCCACCCTCAACACATCACATGACACATGTTGAAATTTGACATGTCAACAACAACAAGTTACAACAACATCAACATCAACATTGACCACCACCCTGACCACCACAGGCTCGATGGTGGCAACGGCAATAATGGCAATGACAACAGCAGCGACAACAGGGATGACAATGACAACTGGGGCTTGAGATAGCAAGGATGGCCCACCCACACCACTGCTGCGAGCTGCTGCTCGCAGGGCAGGTAAGACAATGGCATGGTAATGACAATGACAAGAGGACCAGGATGATGCAACAGGGATGGCAAGGACCAGGATGGGAATGATGAGGACGGGGAAGGACAGGACCAGGACATTGATGGGGAACCAGGACCAGGACAGGACCAGAACAGGATGATGCAATGAGGACAACCAGGATTGGAACAGGGACAAGGACAAGGATGACAGGAAAGACAAGGATGACAACAGGGAAGACCAGGATGACAATGGGGAAGACCAGGATGACAATGGGGAAGACCAGGATGACAATGGGGAGGACCAGGACAAGACCAGGACAAGACAACATGACAAGGATGACAGGGATGGGTACAGGGACAGGGAGGACCAGGACCAGGACCAGGACCAGGACAACACGACAAGGACGGCAGGGAAGACCAGGATGACAATGGGGAAGACTAGGACCAGGACAACGATGGGGACAAGTGACACAACAAGGATGATGGGGATGGGGGCAGGGAGGACCAGGACCAGGACCAGGACCAGGACCAGGACAACACGGTGAGGATGACCAGGATGGGAATGGGAACAGGGGCAAGGATGACCAGGACCAGGATGACACGATGAGGATGACAAAGACAGGAACAGGGATGGGGATGAGGACAACAGGGAAGACCAGGACCAGGACATCAACAGGGACAAATGACACAACAAGGACAATGGGGATGGGAGCAGGAAGGACCAGGACCAGAATGACATAGTGAGGACAACCAGGATGGGAATGGGGATGAGGATGACCAGGACCAGGACAACACGACCAGGACGACCAGGACAGGAATGGGAATGGGGATGAGGGCAACATGATGAGGATGACAGGGAAGACCAGGGCCAGGACAGGGATAAAGACCAGGACAGGATGATGCGATGAGGACGACAGGGATAGTGGTGAAGAGGACCAGGACCAGGACAACACAGTGAGGACAACCAGGACAATGTGATGAGAACAACCAGGACAACACGATGAGAACAACCAGGACAATGTGATGAGGACAACCAGGACAACGTGATGAGGACAACCAGGACAACACAATGAGGATGATGACAGGGAGGACCAGGACCAGGATGATGATGTGATGAGGACCAGGACGGTGGTGACAGGGATGGAGGCAACAATGGGGCAACAGGACAAGGGGGTGGCACCCAGGAGGTAGTCAACTGGTGGGGGGATTTTTTTTCTGCTTCCTTTTGAGTAGATTTTGTATTTTAGTGGTTTGAAAACCTACTCCAATAATATGGTGAAAATTATTCCATAAATGGATGAAAATTTATCTGTAAATCCACAGTATCCACCTCATAAATGGGAGAAATGGAAAAATACCCTAATGTGACACTGCATTTAATGAAAGTTTGCAGGGTATGAACTGGGACAAAAATCAACAAAAAATAGGTGAAATTAATCTAGTCTACATGTATAAAATTCCACCTTTGACAAGATGGAAGTCAACCCTAGGGGATGAAATCAGGGGTATGAGATGGGACAAAAATTGTGTGAAATTCATCCATTTATTCAGCCCTTACAAGTTGGGAAATCACAACCTTAAGAGTGATCTTTTCTTCTAATTAATGTATGAAATTTATTCCACTGTGGTAGTCATAAGAGTGTGAAAATTCTACCCTAAGGAGGGTTTTCCCCCCAATTTCCCTTACTTAAGTGGCTGAAAGAATGGTGGGTTTCCATACCGTGAGGGTTTCAAAGTGCTGGTCCTCTTGTCATTGTTGTCACCATTGTGGTGTCTTGGTTGCTGTCCCTGCCATTTGTCATCTCATTACCCACCCTGCGAGCAGTGGCTCAGGTGTGGGCGGGCTGTCCTTGCCATCTCAAGCCCCAGTTGTCGTTGTCATTGTTGCTGCTGCTGTTGTCATTGCCATTATTGCTGTTGCCACTGTCAAGCCTGTGGTAGTTGGGGTGGGTGGTGGTTGATGTTGATGTTGTTGTTGTTGAGATGTCAAATTTCAACATGTGTCATGTGATGTGTTGAGTGCCAAAATGACTTACAAGTACACAATTACAGCACAGATGAAAAAACCCCATTCTTGGGTTGAAAAAACACCTCTTAATATTCATAACCCTGGAATTTATCCTCTCATTCTGACTGAAGGAATAAGAAAGAAAAAAACCTGCCAGTAGAATTCACCCTTTTAAGTTATGAAAACTTACTTAGTAATTCATCCCCTGTATGCCAGAAAATCACTCATGGTATCCCCCTTCTCCTGTCTGAAATTCATACACCCATTTGAAATGAAAACCATCCCTCATTGTTCACTCTTTTGTGGAATGAAATTTCATCCCATTTGACCATGAAAAACTTGTAATAAAACATATATAATTTTTATCCATTTGAGGTTTGAAATTTAATGGGTAAAAATTCATCCCAAATTCACCCTTTCTTATTTCAGCCATTTGTATTAGTCCCACAGTGCATTATCCAAAAAATGGTCATTTTTGGTCCATTAAACCCTCCATTCTAAAATAATGGGCTCAAAAAATGAAGCAATAATGGACATTTAATGGTACATTAATGCTACTGTGAACCACCCTATTCTTTAGGGCATGAAATATAAACAGTCAATTCAATCCTTAATGGAAAATTTTTATCTACTGAAAATACCTCATAATGGTATGAAATCCCCATTCTATCTCAGGCTGAAAAACACACCCCTGTAATCCACACCTTTGAGGCAGGAAATATTATCCCATAAATTGTTGAAAAACTTGATGAAAATTCATATGTTAGATGGTTGAAATTTCATACCCTCATCTTGGATTAAAACCATCCCCTGTATTTCATCCCCTTGTAAAATGAAAATTTATCCCATTAGGTTAATAAATTTTTGTAATGTAACACATATGAACTCCATCCCTTGGATGGCTGAAATATATGGGATGGAAATTCATCCCAAATTCATCCACCATTAATTCAGCCATTTATGTTAGGAAATTCACATTTCAGCATTTAAATGGCTGAAATTCATACCCTGCCAGTCTCACAGTGTGAAGGCTCTTATCAAAGGGAGAAACCGAGACCCTTTGAGCTAACTACCTGTTGATCAAGTTGTTTTGTGTGTTTCCCTCTGAGAGAGCACAGATGACCATCAACATGATGGGGACAACAAGGACCAGGATGGGAATGACCAGGATAGGGATGGGGAAGACCAGGACCAGGACATTGACAGGGAATGAAGACCAGGACAGGATAACACAACAAGGACAACAGGGACAGGAAAGACCAGGACCAGGACCAGGACGACCAGGACAGGAATGGTCAACACAATAAGGATGACAGGGAAGACCAGGCAGGACCAGGCCAGGATGATGGGAACAGGGGCAGGGAGGACCAGGACCAGGACCAGGACCAGGACGACACAAATGAGGACAGGAACAGGGGATGAGGACAACAGGGACAGGGGTGGGGAAGATGACCAGGACCGGGACAATGTGGTGAGGATGACCAGGATGGGAACAGGGATGAGGACAACCAGGACAACACAATGAGGACAACCAGGACAACATGGTGAGGACAACAATGGGGAGGACCAGGACTAGGATGATGATGCAAATGAGGACCAGGATGGTGGTGACAGGGATGGGCAACAATGGGGCAACAGGGCAAGGGGGTGGCACCCAGGAGGTAGTCAACTGGTGGGGGGGGTTTTTTTTTCTGCTTCCTTTTGAGTAGATTTTGTATTTTAGTGGTTTGAAAACCTACTCCAATAATATGGTGAAAATTATTCCATAAATGGATGAAATTTATTCCACCATGGTAGTCATAAGAGAGTGAAAATTCTACCCTAAGGAGGGTTTTTCCCTTACTTAAGTGTAGTGTTTGAAAGTCTGGTTCATTGAACCAGAAAAAAGTCGAAACCAGACTGAACCGAACTGCAGTTCAGTCTTTTTGCTGTTGTGGTTGCCCTCATTCTGTGAGTCTAGCAGTTATGGTTGCATTGAATCAAGTATTTATTTGAAACTGATTAAAACTGGTTCTAACCAGTTCTAACCGACCATGCTCTATATATACCATTACAAGTAATTTAATTCTAATTAAAAGTAATAATAATAATAAAAAGTCATACTGGGACGTGCCCAAGAAAAAGAATACAAAAAGCAAGGGTTTATATACTGTGAGGCTGTGCACAGACCATTGGTCACGCTTGCGCTCCCAAACGAAAAAAGTGGTGCCACTTGTTCACCATCCCCATGGCTGCCAAACCAACAATCCATCAACACCACCAATGCTCTGCCTCCTTCCACCACCACCACTGCTTTGTCAACACTGTAAGGGCAACCTTACAATCAGAGCCTGAACTTGATACTTGCAAGGGAAAACCAAAGAGTTAGATAAAGTTAACTATACAAGAAATACTACACACCTTGCAAGGGAAAACCAAAGAGAAAAGTCTAAGGTGTTTCCCTGCAAGGGTGCAACTATGTACAAGAAACCGTGTGATAAAGTAAAATAAACCTGTCTGCATGCGGAAGCGAGATGGGGGAAGCGAGCACACATCAGGGGCGCCTCAATGGTTGTTCCGCTATCTCTAAATGAGTTTGAGCAGTGTTCCATAGCTTCAGCATCATCGTTGAAGTGCAGGGGGTGGTTGTAGGTGAGGTGCGGAGTGGTAGGAAGTTGTCCGAAGCCGTACGAAGTAGTTCGAAGTCATTCAACGTAGTTTGAAGCAGTTCAAAGTACTTCAAAGGTGTTTTGTGAGCTTCGTAGGTGTTCATAGGTGTTCGCAAACATTCGCGAGTGTTCACGAAGTGTTCGTAGGACTTCGCAAATGTTCACTAATGTTCACAAGTGTTCATAGGACTTTGTAGGTGTTTGTGGGACTTTGTAGGTGTTCATGGGACTTTGTAGGTGTTTGTGGGTGTTTGTAGAGCCTTGCCGAGTGTTCCCCTTACATCACCCCCCCTTCAAGGCACAGCGTCCCGATGCAAAAAACCCCACATCGACACAACCTGTCATCATGGTCGAAAACCCATGCAACCAAACAGTAGGGCATTGATACGCTTAGGAGCGGTCAGGTGGGTTCTGTAGAAGTCCTGTATTAGCTTAGGAGCATCCAGGTCACCTTCTGAAATCCACGAATTTTCTTCACGACCATAGCCCTTCCATCTGACCAGGTACTGCAGTGTTCTGCCCCTCATCTGACTGTTTATCACCTCTTCAATCTCATACCTCTTTTCTCCCCCTACAATGTCCGGTGGTGGTGGTGGGTGTGGTCATCGACCTGCAATTGGATCTGGTGGGGTGGGCATGAGTTTGACGATGTGGAAGACTGGGTGGAGTTGTGACATGGATGGAGGTAGTTTTAGATGGTACGCGTGCGAACCAACTGGGTGAACAATTGGGTATGGGCCTAGATAGCAATGTGCGAATTTCTTCGAGGGTCTGGTTGTACTAATGTCCGATGCGTCGAGAAAGACCTTATTGCCTGCTTCGAACTTTGGAGCTGGGGTTCTCCGCTGATTATAGTACCTTGCCATATCATCTTTCAATTTTGTGAGGGCCACCCGTGCTTCGTCCAACGTAGACTTCATTCGATCCGCAAATTCGTTGACAGCTTCAAGTTTCGATGGACGTTGGTTAGGTTTGAAACCCATTCGGAGGTGTCTACTGGTGTCGACGAAGAATGGGGAGTGCTGTGTAGATGAGTGGACATGGTTGTTGTATGCAAATTCGCCTAGGGGTAGGAGCAAGTCCCAATCGTTCTGTCGTTCACTCACAAAAACTCGAATATACTGTTCAAGCTCTTGGTTAACATGTTTGGTCTGACCATCCGACTGTGGGTGATATGCAGTTGAGGCCGAAATGGTGATTCCCAGTAGACAATATAATTCGCGCATGAACTCGGCAACGAATTGGGGCCCTCGATCTGACAGCATCGATCTGGGTAGGCCATGCAGCTTCCACACGTTCTGGAGGTACAATTGGGCTGAGCCCAGTGCTGTGACAGTGGTGTGAGTGGGTATGAAATGGCTTCGTTTACTCACTGAGTCGACTACGACCATCGCAGCATCGAATCCATGTGCATCGGGGAGTTCAACGATGAAGTCAACGCTAATGACATCCCATCGAGCTTTGGGTATTGGGAGTGGGTGCAGCTCTCCAAATGGTTTGCATTTCTGTGCCTTCATTCGAAGACACATATCGCAAGCCTTGCAGTACCGTCCAATGTAACGAGACATGTGCAGCCACCAGTAGCTCCTCGAAACAAGTTCGAGGGTCTTCCAACGTCCTGTGTGTCCCGTGATTTTGGTGTCGTGGTGCTGTTCAGCAATTCTACATCGTAAGTCAGGGATCATAGGAACATAGATACGATCATGAAACCTCCATAGTCCGTCCTCTTTCGCCCATTCTGAACTTCACAGTGTCTTGGCACTCGATCCTTCCAAATCCTTCATCGCTGACAACACCGAATCTTCGTTTTTTCCATCCCGTACCCCTGTTACATTCCGTTCCATTCCTCGGACTTAATCCATTCCACAGACTCTGACTTATTTTCCGATCCTATATTTAGTTTTAGCTACTTTGTCATTTATGATTATCCTTGTGGACTTCTGTTTGTCATTTCCTACTTCACATCTACTACAAGTATTTACCTCAGGCCCCAATCGGATGCCCGATGCCCGCACCTTACTAGTATATAAACATAGTTACCTTTGCTTGTAAACTCTAGTTCGAATATTGATTAGTTCAAATCTCCTCCTATCTTGTTTGCTCTCTTGTCTCGGACTTCCTCTCGGTTCCCGACTTGATTCCTATTCACTACGAAATCTGGAACACTGGCAACAAGTGAAGGGTGCAACTTCTTACAAGTTGAAGCCAAGTTCCTTCTGTTCCCCTATGTTCGGTATTACACTTGGTCCCGCTCGGACTTCCGCTAGGATCAGTATTTAACAACCCCTTTTCAAATTTCACGAAGTAAACCCTTTTCAGCTCCTTCGAAAGTAATTCCTTCCAGTGTGCAGACAGCAAAAAATTCGGGTCGAAGTAGTGTGGTGTCATGGTTATCGTCTGCACCATCGCTGTGGTCTGCACGATATGACAGCGCATCAGGCTTACCCATGCTCTTGCCCAGGCAATGGTGCATGATGAAATCGAACCTAGAAAGATAGAGGGACCAGCAGGCCTGTCTGCGATTTAGCTTTTTCGCAGTCATGAAGTACTCAAGGTTTTTGTGGTCCATCCAAATCTCCACCTTGTGGCTGGCACCCTTGAGGAAATGTCTCCATTCCTCTAAAGATCTCATTACTGCTAGCATTTCTTTATCATGAATTTCGTAGTTTTGTTCGACTGTGTTGAGGGATTTCGAATAGAAGGCGATAGGGTGCCACTTGAGATCATCGGATGACTGCTGTGAGAGGACCGACCCAGTCACGTAGTCTGAACTGTCTGCTTCGATACGAAAAGCCTTCAAATCGTCTGCAAAACGAAGGATAGGCGAGGACGTGATGTGTAGTTTGATTTCGTCAAACGCCGACTGTTCCAATTCGCCCCAACTCCACTTTCAATCCTTTTTCGTGAGCTCGAACATTGGTTTCACATGGTGGGAAAAACCTTCAATGAACCTGCAATAAAAGTTTGCGAACCCGAGGAAGGATTGTACCTCTCTTCGACTCATGGGTACAGGCCACTCTGTCATGCTGGCTACCTTGACTGGATCCATATTAATTTCGCCTTGGGAGATGATTAACCCAAGGTATTCGATCGAGGTTTGTTTGAATTCGCATTTATCGTGTCGAAGGAACAATTTGTGTTGGCGAAGTCGTTCGAGAACAAGTCGTGTGACACGACAGTGTTCCTCGATGGATTTCGTGAAGATTAGGATGTCGTCCAGGTAGACACAGACCACGCCTTCCATAATGAGATCCTGGAAGATGTCATTCATCATTGTCTGAAAGGTAGAGGGGGAGTTCGTGAGTCCGAAAAACATCACCAGTGGTTCGAAAAGGCCACGATTGGTACGAAACACTGCCTTCCACTTGTCGCCCTCCTTCATGCGAACGTTGTTATAACCCCATCAAACATCGAGTTCCGTGAAGTACTTCGCTCCCCAGAGTTGGTTGACAAGTTCTGAAATGAGGGGGAGCGGGTATCTATTCTTGATTGTAATGGCATTCAAGGCTCGATAATCCTGTATGAGTCGAAGAGAACCATCCTTCTTCTTGATGAAGAACACCGGGGATGCCATTGGCGATTTTGAGGGGCGAATGCGACCGCTACTAAGGTTTTCCTGAAGGAACTCGTCCATTTCAGACTGTTTGCTAGGTGTGAGGGGGTAGACCTTGTAGCTCGATGCCTTTGCACCCAGGATTAGTTTGATGGCATGATCCCACACCTTGCGATTGGGGAGGCAATCGAACGATGATTTCACGAACAGATCCTCGAAGTCGTGGAAGTGCATAGGAACGGATTCGTGGAACATTGTGGGCTGGGTATTTTTGTGAAAGGCCTCAGCCAACCTCTGCAAAATGTTCGAAGTGGCTCGAATAAACTCCGCTTTGCAGGGGATCATCGCTACAAACATGTGATCACCATCTTCGAGCGAGTCTTCCCCTGTATAGGGATCATCATCACTGTCGTCGTCCTCATCATCATCGAACAGACCAGGGAATTCAGGAACATCCTCCATATCAACGTCTGGGGAGGGCATCAGGCCTGCTCAGCATGCTCGAATACAGGCTGCCTCCTTGAAGGCGGCCTTGCACTCCTCGTTCGTTTCGTTCTGACAGGTGCGACAATGGTCAGGGCATCAACTCATCTTAACCTCACCTGAAGCCCAATCGACTTCTGGATTGTGTTTTTGCAGCCAGGTAAGGCCTAAAATGATGTCCTGCTTCCCTAGACCAGTGACAGCAAATGTCATGTGTTCGGTGTGGTCACGATACCGTAGGACTGTTTCCCATACTTCTGAAATGCTGCCTGCTTCATTCAGCGAACCATCCACATTGTACACTGGGATGGGCCGACTAAGCTGTTTAGTCATCAAGTGATGTCATCGCACGAAGTCAGAGCTAGCAAAGAGGTCGGTCGCGCCACGATCAAGCAGCCTGTTCATCAAAAGCACTTCGCCGGTATTGATGGTCTGCATCGATATCGGGAGTTCGAACGAGTTTGCACTAGGGTTTGACATGACGATATAGCATTCAGGGAGTCGCTTCTCCCAGTTTGGATGTTTCCAAAAACGATTTCAAGGGGGTGGGGAGGTTAGTATGGCTTTAGGATCGTTCGAAGTAGTATCAGTCGAAGAAATAGAATTTGATTCATACACTTCTTCTACTGACAACGCTGCAAAATGATTAATACTGGACAATGGTGGCATACTGGTCACTCATTGTCCGGGCCAAAATCCTCTTTCACCTCCTCTTGTGCATCTTCATCTCGCTCTATCGTCTCCCTTATGTTGAGCGCCATGAACTCCTCTTGTGCGAAACCTTGTCTTTCTTTGAGGTCCATGTATCGGACATCGAAGTGTTTTGGGCATTCAGGACATGCATGGCCTGGTTGCCCACAATGAAAACACACAAGTGTACTCATATCCTTTGGTTGGGTAGACGTCAAGATGCCAGCCACAGGGGGATTATGCCGTGATGGGTTCGAAGAAATTGCCATCGCAGGCGGGTACCTAGAAAAGGGGTATGGGAGGGTTCAAAGGCCTTGTTGTTGGTCTTCGAAACACGCTACCGCCATTCAAAGTTGTTTCGTGGTGTGGTGCGGTCTGTGAAGAAGCACAAAAGGCTTCATTGGCAATGCGGTTTTCGTCGCAGAGGATCGCAGTGTCGTACCACTGCCTTGGAATTTCGTCAGAGGGTCACCCAGAGGTAAGGCAGGCCACGTGGTCCTGAATCTTGGGGTTAAGCCCTTGACAAAACTTTAGGACAATGTGGGCCCCTTCAAAATAGCGCGCACGATCGATGATTTCACAAAAGTTGTCGACATACTCATTGACGGTTCGAGACCCCTGGAAGTATCTCAGAGTCTCTAATTCAGTCCTCGACGTCTGAATCTCGTTCTCCAGACAGAAGTCGGCGGTAAATTTGACGATGAACTCCATCCATGTTGCATAAGGTAGACTCCCTATGGCTTGGTAGCTGCACATTTGTCGATTGACAAAATGTGCTGCTTGCCCACTCTTCATGAAGGACATGGCCCACATAACCTTCAAATGCTCATCTTCGAACTGATGGGGTGTGAGATTGAGGTATAACTCGCACAAATTGAGGAATGAACGTCCCTTTGCGTGTTTGCCTGAAAAGTCGTTTGGAGACGCTGGTTTGATCAAACGTGTTCGATTCGCATTCGAGGATTGTTCGTGGCACAATTTGGGAGGAGGAGAGAGTGGAGAGCGGACACTGGGTTCAAAACGCTGCCAGGGTTCGATGTGCTTGGGAGTACATTGACGCAGTCACGATCCGTGTTCATTATGAACAGTTGTTGCAGAGATTGGTTAATCTCTGCGATATCACTTTCGAGTTGCCTTCGCCAATCGCCGGTTTCCTCTGTAGCCATTAGAATGTTATATTGGGTTGGGGAAAGGAAGTGGAGGGAGGATAGAAGATCTGACCAAGCCGTGAGGAAGACTTCGAAGATGTATGAAATTTTCGTGGTCCAATTGACTGACTGGGATAGCTTGCTACTCTCAGTCCACCAAAGAGGAGACTTTTCTTCTGTAAGGGCAACCTTACAATCAGAGCCTGAACTCAATACTTGCAAGGGAAAACCAAAGAATTAGATAAAGTTAACTATACAAGAAATACTACACACCTTGCAAGGGAAAACCAAAGAGAAAAGTCTAAGGTGTTTCCCTGCAAGGGTGCAACTATGTACAAGAAACCATGTGATGAAGTAAAATAAACCTGTCTGCATGTGGAAGCGAGACAGGGGAAGCAAGCACACATCAGAGGCGCCTCAATGGTTGTTCCACTATCTCTAAACGAGTTTGAGCAGTGTTCCATAGCTTCGGCATCATCGCCGAAGTGCAGGGGGTGGTCGTAGGTGAGGTGCGGAGTGGTAGGAAGTCGTCCGAAGCCGTACAAAGTAGTTCGAAGCAGTTTGAAGTACTTCAAAGGTGTTTTGTGAGCTTTGTAGGTGTTCATAGGACTTTATAGGTGTTCATGGATGTTCGTGAGGTGTTCGCAAACATTCGCGAGTGTTCGTGAAGTGTTTGTAGGACTTCGCAAATGTTTGCTAATGTTTGCAAGTGTTTGTAGGACTTTGTAGGTGTTCATGGGTGTTCGTACAGCCTCGTCAAGTGTTCCCCTTACAAACGCCCACTGCTACTCCCATGTCCCCTGCAAACGAACCACATTGGGCCCAGACAACAACAATTGTTGTTTGGGCCCCAGGTAATGTTTTTTAATGTTGTTCTTTGAACTACTAATCTCTTCTTTTTATTTTTTAGATTCTAACTATATTGTAACCACGAAACAGCACCCACATCACTGCTGCAAGCCCCTGCTTGCAGGGTGATAATGGGTCCCATTCCCACCGACAATGACTGCAGAGACGACACCCCCACCCACACCACTGCCACAAGCAACTACTCACAGGGTGGATGGGGCTGGTGATGATAGACGAACAACCACCAATGGGACCACCAACAGCCAACTGGACAACAACGATAGGAGATGGGCAGTGGATGACAGCGCCAATGCCAGATGACAAGGGGAGTGGATGACAACATGGCTGATGAAGACCAGACAACAATGATAGCAAGCGACAACAACAACACCAATGCCAGCAACAATGACAATGCCAACACCAGCAACAATGCCAGATGACAATGCCAGCAATAATGCCAGAACAATGCCAATGAAGACGTGAACACCAGATGACAAGCACAATGCCCATGGAGGCCCTCTCACTCCAAACATGAGAGTTTTTTTTTCTATCTTTCTGCTTTGTGCCAGCTGACCCTATTTTCCCAGTTCTTTTTTAATTTATTATCCACATGCTCACTTGCAGGCTCCTGCCTGCATGGGGCTTTATTTTACTTTAGAATATTATTAGTATAACTGTTATGAACCGCGAACGGACTAGGAAGGACGAGG
>QMFE01007484.1:0-10296 GCA_003314665.1 Tricholoma sp. MG77 | reverse complement strand
AATGTTGCGCCATTTGCGAATGGCGACCTGGATATTGAATAAATGGCGGTAGTCTTGTATAGATCATGGCATACTACATACCGGATAAGGGTAGGCCCGAGCCCTCTTGTGAAGGCGCTAAGGCCTTCTGCCCGCCACACTTTTCGAACGCAATCTAATGCAGAGGTATATTTTTGACCAGTCGAAGGTGAGAAGCCATCGGTTTGCATGCGTGACTTGATCATATCTATAGGGTATATAACCGCCCAGAGCTGGAAGCCTCGTGAGAGAAAGAATGACGTTGTAAAAACCAAGACCCACTGCGTAACCAGCTGCAGCTCCATACAGCACAGTATTCATTGGATTAACTTGATCCCGTCTAATTCCTTTCTTGGCCATTTCCCACTGTATTAACTTTTCGTACGAAAGGAAGTAAACGCCGTAACCAGCCGCTTCGCGGAGAAGGGTGACCGCCTGGCCCTTGTAGATCCCGGCGGTACCATGAGCTAAATATATTTTCTTGATAGCGTCGAATGGACCAGCATAGGCAGGTTTTGTGTTCGACTGAGTTTGCAACCCTGATAACCTATGTTGTAGTCATGTTTGGTTTGTGAATGACGGGGGCTCACGAATACGAATGTGTTCCACCGGACCAGAGACGATGCCATTCCCCAAGCCAGCCAAGACTCCGCCTAATATGAGCTGATTACCACTAAGCAAGAGACCATCGTCACCACCTCTTCCTCTAAGGATGTTTTGCCGAGCGAAGTAACGTTTTGAAGCCTCAAGAACTCCGAATTGAATCGAAACACAGACCCCGATTCCCAGGAGTGGCGTCAGTGTACCCTGTGTGAAGAATTACGCACCCTTCTAACAAGTTCACTTGTTCTTACCTTGTAGAAAGCAAATGGACCCTCATTCTTTAAGATGCCAGTCGCACACTGCACCATACCTGTGTAGGTACCTTTGGTAGATGTTTGCATTCGCTTTAAAGTTCATGAGTAATTCTGACGCTAAACTCAGAATAGGATAAGCCATTTAACCCACAACTTTGACAATATCGAAGGGTTGTCCAACGAGGACCTTCGAAGTGTTCAACAAGTAGAATGACAGAACGAGTCAAACGGAAATACCTGGGCTATCCCACCAGCGGTCCCTGCCGTCAGATCTTTTATTGTCTTCGACATGGTCGAGCTCGATGATTACAAGGTTGACTTTGAATCTACAGTTTCTTGCCTGGTCGTCATATTCGGAATGAAAAGGAAGAACCAAACTTGCACAAATATTGTAGATAAGATAACTCTGAAAATTTGCAGGTGGCTGTGCTGATCCCAAAATGCCTTCCGAGTCCGAGTCCGAGGCCCAGTTGGACCCGACTAACCAACTAGATCTCCTGGAAGACTCTGAAGATGAAGATTATGATGAAGATGAAGACGATGACATCGATGCCGAAGCTCAAGAGATGGCTCGTCGTTTAGGCCAAGAACTGTGGGCAGACATCAGTAGAGCAACTGCCACAGACAAGCTAACTACTAGTTCAACCATTGATTCTGGCGCTCTGTCTGCCACCACGCGAAAATCGGATGCTGCTATTATGACAATGAAGTCTATCCTTGCTTTCGTTGAAAACGACCCTCTTGCTCTTTCAACTCTTTCCTCGTCTGTGGTGCCAACCTCCGACGGGGGCAATGTTTTGGATGCATTAAAACATGCCGTGACGTCAGGCAGCATACGAAAGAGTATTGCAATGCCCCTCAGCCAGGTTATAGTGTCGCTCGCTAAGTCGGAAGTTTTATTTGGGGATCTACGGCATTCTAATGCCCCCTCAATTCAATTGGACAATGGGAAACGAAAACGAGAGGAGACGGATTCAGGGCAGTCCCAAAATGACTCTCGGGCCCACAAGCGCCAATTTGTGCTAAGCTCCGACCTCCAGACTCAGGTGACGGAAGCAGTACGAGTAACTATACAGGCATTTGGGACATCGTCTATGCAGTCGCTCGATCCGACTCTTGTTTCTTCCATTCGTTTACAACTTCACCAAGTGTTTCTATTTGCAGTAACCTCTTCCGCAGGGGGTGGACCTGACATGCATACGCTTCAAGAAATTAGTGGATTAATTCAAGTCGTGGGAGTTCTCAGCGGAATTCAGATTGGGCAAACGCCCATTTCTCATTCCCAGAATCCACCTACAGCCTCCGCCACCAACCCAGTATACCCGTGGCTTCCTAGTCCCACTCCCACCGATATTGGGACCGCAGTATACCCTTGTCTCATTGCCGGTTGCAGAAAAACGTTCTCTCGATTGTACAATCTCCGCGCACACCAGCGCATCCACACGCTACACCGTCCCTTCCGCTGCAAAATCTGCCCTGCATCATTTGCTCGAAACCATGATCTCAAACGCCACGTTAGATTGCATGACAAGAAGGCATGGAAATGTGGCGGATGTCTCAAGGTATTCTCCCGGCGGGACGCCATCAAACGGCACAAAGATGGTGGTAAAGCGCGGGGATCAAAAAGTGGGGATTGTGTTAACGCGCAGGTATTGGAAGTGGAGATCGACCCGGAATATGGTGAGGAGGCGATGAGAGAGGAGAGGAGAGCGAAGATATGGAATGGAATTGCCGTAAGTAAGAGTAGCGCGTCGTCATACCTTGCGTATGGTGATGGCTCGCAGGTGGAAGAAGGCGAGATACAGCCTTCCGTGATTTCTAGCATTCAGTCAGCGGTTATCAGCCTCCATGGGCTCCTGCAAGCTCATGTAGGAAATGCTCTGGGTTCACCGTTGGGGCAAGCTATCACACCACCTGTGGATCCCACAGGAAGTCAGGCGACGTTGGCCAGTGTTATTGCACGAGCTCAGCTGCAAAATTTGCCTCCTGAGATCAATACAACTCAATCTACCGTACGCTTGGATTCCGCAAGTCAATCCGCAGGAACGCAGGCCACGAGTCCTGCCGCAGAAACTAGTGTGAACATTGACGATCATACGACCTCCACGTCCATTCCGTCCTTATCCATGTATGGTCTGTCGGATGAGCAGACTAAGATGCTTGAGGAGGCCATAGCTAATGCAGCCGCTGCTGCTCAAGCTCAAGCGGAAGCGGAAGCAGCTCTCGAGGAAGAAGAGGAGCATGGCGAAGATCAGGACGACGATGATTCTGAGGGAAGCGAAAGCCAGGCAGATCCAGAGTAACCACCAGAGGCAGATAACGAATGCTGATATACAACGGGTACGCACTCCTAATAAACAGTACAATAGATTTGATATTGATAAACATCGCGCTAGGGATCGTCCATTTCTCTCTACTGGTCCCTTGGCGCACAAAGTTTTCACCCTCGATGCGCGAAATAATAGGGTGTGCCGTGAACCTAAAAATTTGGGTTTCGACAGGATACAACGAAATCTTAGATTTTCTCACCCTCTGATATAGTACTACATCCTCGACTTTGGGTCGCCTCTTGAGGGCGAGTTATATCGTAGCCTGACAGTTGCATCAGCTCTCCGCCATTTTTCCTGACTTTCCGCCGATTCTCGTTTCCAAGCATCAGCAATGGCCTGAGCAGGAGTTATGGTTGGATTGTTGGATTGCTTCCGAACACTGCTCAGTGGCGGTGAATCGGGGGTCATCTGTGTAGAAGTTGGTTCATACATGTTTGGGAACAGGGCATGATTACAAGTAAATTGAGCGTACAGCGCCGATCGTGAGGGGGTCGTCTATGATGGCAGGAACTAACGCGTGGACATTTTTATATTGCCCTCTCACCAAGGGGTGAGGCTAAGATGCATATGTGAGTGGTCAAACAGCGGCCAACCTCAGGGACCAAACACGCACGCCGGTGGTAATGTATACCGAACAAAGGAGGCCCTATATCAGGAAAGTTGAAAGGGATGGCCAGAACTAGATCGGAACATGCCATTTTGGGATGCCGCTTCCTGTTAACAACGAGGCCATTAGGAAGAAGCGTTTGGAAGTTTTGGTACACAGCGAGGAAACGTGAGGTTCGCAAGACTGAAAAAGGCGAATACGAGTTAAAACAATGGAAGCAGGACGGTGGATAACGGTGACGCAAAGGCGACAAATGTAAAGGCGTATCATGTAGGAATGTATAAGGATTCATCATTGCAATGACAGCCTGCCCTGCACATCACACCATGGCCATAGCAGAAAACATGGTTGCAGCATGTCCGAGGTACAATCGCAAGTCTGACAAGCGTGAACAAGGAATCATTGGATATTTCAGCAAAGGTGGGTCCACAAGGTTGGCTCGGGCTGATCATGAAATAAAGGCCTCCATTTCCTCTAGGATTCGAAGGAACAGTTTCATCGGCTTCGAGGTAGGCATGACCTTGAGAAGCGCCGCGCCCGTATACCCGAGAGTCCCCGGACCCCAGGCATACAGAAGTTGGTCAAAACTGCCATGCCACTGAGAAGTCCTAGTAAAATTTGTCATTCCAGGCTTCACGTATGCAAGGCGACCACAGGGTAAGATAATCAGATGTTATCGATGACTCGCGGACGTGGCCGAGATATTTTTCAAAACTCACGGCTATCCTAAAGCCAACGAGTGGATTGTGTACAACGGCTCCGAAGAATTAAAGGTCAGGACCAAAGATAAATGAGTCGCCACTGGTATGAGGCTTGCCTCGTATGCTGTAGTCTACTATTGTCGTATTTCGAATGCGATGTCAGTAAAAGGGAAGATCAGTTCGAGATGAACATTTTCCCGAGATTAAATGTTGTGGACGCGACAGATAGTGCTGAAGAAGGCCACACTCGGCTCGCCAATCTACGCGTACCTTTGTTCATCTAGAATTTAATTTCAGTAAAATGAATGTATCTGCACTAGAATATGGATCAGACACTCACATGCCACTTGTCGCATAGATTAGGTGACTACAGAAAAGAGGTAATCGAAATCAATTGCAACTCCTTGGAGCAAGCTGATAAAGGGTCCGCAGATACGTGTACGACATAGGCGTCTATATTCTCAGCAGAGGGTAGACCTTTCCTTTAGGAACATGGAATAAGCTTTCACCTCCCGCAAAGAATGACGACGACGACACTAAGACCAATCCAGCAGCACATATGACCTGATTGAATGAATATATGAAAACAAAAAGAAATAATCAGGTACCACTTACAACAAAATCGCCCTGTAATTGAATTGGCTTTAAAAAAACATGAACCGCAGGTGCCCAAATTCGTAACGGAATAGTTGGTACGAAAGGCAGAGAGAGCTCACTGTTGCCACCGCAATAACTAATTTAAATTAATCTGCCTGTAAATGCTTGCGTATAGCTCCCGTATAGATTCTCCTTCCTGTGTGAACGGTTCATTATCTATGTGTGGCATGCTGCCGTAGTTTAGGCCCCCGTATCCACAAGCTGAACGGCTGGAGACAATTTAGGTTAGCCGTTTTTGAGATGTCCAGGTCATGAAGCGGAACAACCGGACCTGAACCCGTGGTGAGAGTTTGCAAGTAAGATTTGGATAAGTTCCGAACCGCTCGTCACAGGAAAGCCAGACAGAAACCGCAGACTTATGTTCATTGATCACTTCAGAACGGACCTAACCATACGTATTCGGCCAAAGGAAAGCACAGTTTGGTTTAGACCAGAGAGGAACTTGAAGATGGGCTGGCAATGCAGCTTCGACAGGCCTACAGGGGCCGGCTAGCGATTGGATGGCAGATGTCATTTGACTGTCGGGTCGCCGGTCCATGTTGTTTGACGGAGTCTACTAGCAGGTAGCAGCGCTGGAGAAACAATGTTGCATCCGCATAGATAGGCACAAACGCGAGGTAGATGACTTCCGTCAAGATCTTGATCATCAAAAAAGTCTATAGCTTGAAGTTGCCAGACCGTTTGAGTTTTGAGATGTTGCTAGCCTTGGCAGAATAATTTGTGGCACAGGCACGCGCCACGACAAGCCTAGTCCAATGGAAAAATCGGAACATAACAGAATGAGACCTGAAAGCATCGACGACTGGGCCAAAGAATAGAATGAATGTCGGCAACAGTCGATCGCCGGACACCAGAATCAAAGCGGCTTGGGCTGGCTTGACGCTAGAATTGAACTGGCCACTCAATCCACCTTACCCACAGATCTGAAAGCGACGTTAAGTATGGGTCGGTGCTAGCTTGCAAGTCACTGCGGCGCTTACTCGGAACGATACGCTTTAGGCACGTGAATTTCAACTTTGTGACGCAACTTGAACACCATTGATCTTACCGCTACTATCAAGTAGGGTGCATTGAGGTCTCAAGATCTCAAGATCTCACCACCGGGTAAGGAGACGGTGGCAAAGATCAAGTTGATAGTCTAAGAATCGTTCCTGACGCTTGCTCATGCAGAGGCGTACGAACCGGATCCGCGCTATCATTCGTAAGTTGTATTTTGACGAATCCAGGGGCGTTGCAGTAAGGTCTGAGGCCTGAGGTCTCGGATACTTGCTGACATTATGAATCCATAAGTTTCAGGATATACTAAAGATGCTTGTCGATGGACGTTACACTTGCTAGAAACGTTACAACATAGTTCTGACAATCCCATCGCCTTCGACCAAGATGCAAGGACCTCCATAAATGACTCGATCTGCTAAGTTATGCTTAATATATTCAATAACGGCCTCATCCTCGGCCCCAGGCTGCAGCCAGAGGGTAGGGACAGAGAGGTCTTTGGCCAGCCGCAAGAGACCCAACGTGACCTAGAACCAGATCATCAACGATAAGCCTCTGGTGGGTTTAGAGAGAAAAAACTAGCTTTTGGTGGGGTAATAATGCTTATGGATGTTGTTGTGGGCGAATGGAGCTCCGTAATGTTTTTCAAGGTCTTAACGCCATGCAACTCTTCCTCCCTCTGAATTAAGGCCGTCAATGGGAACGAAAAACCTTCGTAAGTAGTAGATGGAAGTTACAGGATGCACTGGGGTCACATTCATTTCGCGCATTTGATACCACCTGAGGACCTACAGGTAAAAAAAGGCAAGTGTTCGAGAGGAGACTCGAATGGACAAGCATACTTTGGTTCCATATTTGGTCTCATCTTTGGATGCGCCTACAACGGCGAAGAAGGGTTTGCTAAGAAATGTTCTCTGAATTGTCCTGTAGCCTTCTGCCGCCGACATGTGCGTTGAGCAGTTGAAGATGTGTATTGAAGGAACGTCCTTAGTCAGTTTCAAGTTGTCCACATGATCATCGTCCTCAGCCTATTCTCGGCTTTCAACTTGAAAACCCATGGGTCGGAGGAGGATTGTAGTCCAAATGTTAAACGTTAAACTCTTGGTGTTAGAACGGCCTGGACAATGCTCTGACATTGGTGCACGTCGCTGCACGTCGGCATTGGGAAAAGTCAAGAAGCTTGAAGAACATTAACGTTCAAAATTTGATGATCGATGACTCTGATGGCCCTGGGCCTTGTTTTATGACTTCCAAAGTCCTCCGAGTCAACTAATTAATTTTACATGCTCTGGTTTCCCCCGGGCCTTGGAATCCCAACATGGATACGCTGGCCCTCTACGTCCACTGCGCGACACGTCCTTTACGGGGTCATCATCGGTTTCTCACTTTCACTGACCTCCTCATCCATTGCATTCTACTTCCAACCACGTAAGCGACAGCGCTTAGTGGCTCAGTTTGAGCTACGGCCTATCGAACTACGAAGCGATGATGTGGTATTAGGCGTTACTGGGTTGATAGGTGCGAACTTTCCCGGGCCATCCATTTTGCATTTATGTTTAATGGTATGATATCCAGGAAATACGCCTCTGTTTAGAGTAAATTCATTAAGCGATGCTCTTGGTGTAGAGATTCTCGGAAAAGCCGAAGTGCGTTTTTATTCACGCCGTGCTACGTCTCCACCGATGAACAAACACAGTTCCTTAACCCTGGAGGAAGCGTGAAGGATCGGGTTGCCCTGCAAAGTGAGTAAAGCGGTTCAATTATGCCTGTTTCACTAAACACCGCATAGTGATCAATGACGCGGAACGGTTAGGCCTACTTCGTCCACACACAGGCTCACGTATCTTCGAAGGAACGAGTGGGTCGACCGGCATATCCATTGCTTTGATCGCGCGTGCAAGGTGTGACCTTTAGTGACAGGTGCATGCCGACGCAGAGCACTGACGCCATACAACCTCAGAGGATACGATGCAAGTATGTGCTCGACATGCCTTGTATAAAGCCAGCGCGGTATTTACGACGGCAACAGCAATCGTGGTGCCTGACGATGTGGCTGAAGAAAAGGTTAAAGCAATCAAGGCTCTTGGAGCAGAGGTGGAGAGAGTTCGGCCAACTAGTATCGTTGACAAGAAACAGGTGTGGGGTTTTCATTTTCCCGATGTACTGCGAACTGATCTCGTTGAATCGTACAGTACGTTGTAAGTCACAAATCCAGCTTGTCTTGGCCATAATTCTTTTGCTACCCAAACTGCTTCTAGAACCATGCAAGACTATGCGCTACTCAATTCGGACGTTTGGACATGATTGACAAGAGCGAGTCATGCTCGACAGCCAATCGCCCACACATAATTAGCTCCAGCTCCGCTTCAGTGGTGGTAACGACCACCGCCTCGCACGTTTCCTCCAACTTGAACGACCCAGACGATAACGACGATTTTATGACGAAGCCCAGAGGGTATTTTGCAGATCAATTCGAGGTATTGCAAGCTTTTCTTAGTGTTTTGGATGATGATAAAACATTTGTTATTGAAACAGAATAGAAGTAACTACCAGGCCCATTTGAACGGGACTGGTCCAGAGATATGGAGGCAGACGAACGGACGCGTACATGCTTTCGTAAGTGGAGCAGGTAATGAGGGCTTTTATTCTTCGCTAGCGTTGTTTGGGCTCACATTCCGTCTCTAGGAACTGGAGGCACTATCGCTGGGGTTGGCCAATACCTCAAATCGAAAAACAAAGATGTCATCATTGCTCTTTCTGATCCAGAAGGTAGTGGCTTGTACAACAAGGTTCGACACCACTTTTTGCTAGTAGATACTCTGTTCAGCTAAGGCAGAATCCGTGGTTCAGATCAAACATGGAGTGATGTTCGATCGCAAGGAAAGCGAAGGCACAAAGAGAAGGCATCAAGTCGACACAATCGTCGAGGGCATGTAAGCTATTTCGCTTCCAAACAATGATTCACGAAGTTCAGATCTGTTCCCGAACACAGCGGTATCAACAGGCTGACGAACAACATCGATTTGGCTCTTCCGATCATCGATGACGCATTCCGGTTCATAGTCCTCTTCTCCACCATTCAATTTTCACGCTGACCACCTTCCACTTATACAGGATAACGGATACAGAAGCTGTTTCCATGTCACGATACCTCGTGAAACACGACGGCCTTTTCTTAGGCTCGAGTAGCGCATGCAACCTTGTTGCATGTGTGAAGCTCATTCGGAGGATGGGGTGGGCGGAGGGACAGACGGTCGTGACGATCTTGTGGGCATGGTTGCATTTATTTCTTAGGTCTGTGTACTAATTGACGTGACGTATAGATGTGATGCAGGCAGCCGACATTATTCAAAGGTTTGTCCTTGATTTACACTTGATCGATAATTAAAACGCTCACGCCTTCTGACAATAGTTCTGGTACGTTGCACGCCACTACTCACTTATGGCACGCCCTGAAGGGATTTGATAGGAACGATGAATACCTCCGCAAAGTGAATATCCCTGTGGACCTCGCCATTGTAGAAGACCTGTTGCAACCACTACCAGCACTCGAAACCCTGTAGCATTATGCCCGTCATGTATATGTATAGGTTGTCGGGTATCTGGGGTCTATATGTAAAAAATACCTGTACCCTCAGTCTCGCTTTCTGGTACAGACATGTCGAACCTGTAATTGCATACTCGCTATATTTCTATTCTTGCACAACTGCGTAACCCTCCTGTTCCTCTCCGATAGCAATCCTCAGCCCAGCCCATATACAATCAATCAATGCAGCCCCGTTCGAGCAGGCAAATACCAGCGTAGACGCATAGTAAAAATTGGCGTTGCCGGTGCCCTGAACTAGCCAAAGGTGGTTGAACAATGGCATGAGGAGGGAAGCATGAAGGTGAAGTAGGGAAGTGACGATTGGATGGCGAAAATCTGCGTGTCCTTGTCATATGTGAGGCACTAAAGATCATAGAAGGGACACGTACATGGATATATTTCGGGGAATAGGGAGATCATACTCAAAAAGAGACCAGGGTCTGAAAGAGTCGGATATGCTTTGAAGATACCTAGGACGCCAACGAGTAGGAACGCGGCATATAGCGGGTCGTACCTGATATCAAGCATTAAAATGTATCAGAAG
>QMFE01007475.1:0-10094 GCA_003314665.1 Tricholoma sp. MG77 | reverse complement strand
ACTACTGACTAGCTGATCACGTGACTACAGGAGTAGGTGCCCAAGCACCCTACTCCACCAAGATAAAATTCAGCCTGCTGTGGTATGAAACAGTATCTGAGAGATTCCCTGCAAACTTCTTTAGGGCATGAGATATAAACAGTCAATTCAACCATAAAGGAAAGAAATTTACTTACTAAAAGCACCTCATAATGGTATGAAATTTCCATTCTATCTCAGGCTGAAAAACACACCCTGTAATCCACACCTTTGTGGCAGAAAATACCATCCCATATTTTGTTGAAAATCTTGATGAAATTTCATATGTTAGGTGGTTGAAACTCATACTCTCATTTTGGATGAAAATCATTCCCTGTATTTCATCCCCTTGTTGAATGAAATATCATCCCATTAGGTTATGAAAATTTTGTAAGGTAACACATATGAATTCCATCCCTTGGATGGCTGAAATATATGGGATGGAAATTCATCCCAAATTCATCCACCATGTATTCAGCCATTTATGTTAGATATTTCCTATTTTCTGACTTAAACAGCTGAAATTCATACCCTACCAGGCTCACAGTGCATTGAGATGCGTGAAAACAACATTACGCTTGTGGCCATGCACCTCGAGTAACAAGTATCAAATGTTGAGACATGCTATGCATGCCGCAACTCCTGATGCTTTACGTTTTTTGAATTTCGTTCTTCATTCGACGACAACCCCCCTCCAAGTGTTGAGACCACCACCTGTGGGATCAATCTGAAGGGGCATGTAGTCATCTTAATTTCTATTCTATAATTACATTTATTATTCTCTACCCTCAATTCGAGACCATCCTGTGGTATCAATCTGAAGGGGCATAATTTGAAAATTATGATCCTTCCACTTCTTCAGATCCATCGGTGAACGCTAACACCCGGGAAGCGATCAGGAATGAAATTTTGAAGGGGCAAAGGGGTAGGATACCCACACGAGAGGCCCAAGGTATGAGGGCCTCGAGTGATATAACAATTTAATATGCCTGTCTTTTTTTTATTGGCCAAACATGTGATCAGGGGCGGAGTATCAATTCCAGCCACTGCCACCGGCTATTTTACTTTCAATTTCAACTTCCGCCTTCTCACATATCAGAACCAAACAACTGGTTCATTTCTTCCTTTTCCCCACTTTTCCCCACTTTTCCCCACAACATGCTCATTACCAACATTGCTATGGCCACTGTCCCTACTTCCTCTCCTTCGTTCAATGAGGCCGCCAACATCGGCCTATTTGTAGTTCTGGGTCTGACTCTGGTCGGCACACTAGCCCTGGTCGCCCTTCCCCTCTGGATGTTCTGCTCAACATCCAGTGATACTGATAGCCTGGAGGCTGGATGGTCCTCAATCCGGTTTATACACCCGACGACCTCAGACCGGAACGAGGACGAATCCATGGGTTTGACGCCCAGGGACTCCTTATCTGTTCGGTCCACCCTGGCAACAACATCTCATGCTTGAGATACCGATTCTGAGCAATCAGAAGAGACACCAGATGTTTCGTCTGAGCTATCAGAAGAGGACATTACGGATGCTTTCGCCCTCATCATGATGTCGATGAGTAGCTTACCGAATCCCTGGTCTATGGATCGTGAGCAGGGAATCACCAGCTCTGCTCACCTTATCACCTCAGCAACTGACCAGGGGAGTGATTGGTCTGAGGATGGATCGCTGAGCAATACATCTTCAGAGACTTAATGTCGGTCAGCGTCACTTGATTGCTGGCCGTACCTTGTATATATTTGTACATCAACATGTCCATATTGCACCTCAACCCAAGGCTTATCGAAGCCTGGGGTACATGTGTTAACCTGCATTATCAGGGGCTGTGATTCTGCATTGCAATTCTGCCCACCATTGCCACCCCTAGGCTCTCGCTCACCCATTGTGAGCCAGGAGGTGGATGGGGTCAGTGCTTGGCACTTCTCCACCATTCTTCTACTAGCTTGACGAGCTAGTAGTATAGGACAATGGAAATTGTGTTCATTCTTGTATGAGCTATTGCCATCCCTAGTTTCTGGCTCTACCCATACCCAGACTCAGGAGATGGATGGGGACAATGTCTTGTTCCACATTCATCCACCATTCCTCCAAAGATCTAAAAATCTGTCAGAGGACGATGAGATTTACAACCTGCGGAACTTGCTCCTGGATTCATGACTACCTCGACTTGCTCGGTTAATATGGTGAGGCCTTGGATTTCACATGGACTCTTTTGATGTCAATATTTTTGGACTCACCCACATTTATTCCTTTCTTCTAATTTTGGTTTAACACCTACATTCATTTGTTGAGATATATATATGCCTTCTTTCATATTTCCTTTTATTTTTGGTGATTATATTAGATTGCTGTACTAGCAATCTCAAAAGGGGGTGTGTAACAGATTCAATCTTACTTATGTGCAGTGGTGGGGGGCATTACTTGTTTAGGAATTACTTACATAAGCAGAACCTCTTAACTTGTCACCGCATTAGCACAGTATATCTACCTATAGAATTGGGTCATACTCTGCTTGGTGCATGATGAGTTTTAGGTGTCTACTGTAAAGGATTAAACCTTTACACTGAACTTCAGGAGACCTGAGACTGATATCCTCATTAGATTTCGAGAGATACCTCCGTTCGGGACCAATGGCATAAGAAAAATAACATCAAACCAGTCAGAATTGAAGAAGATGACAGCTCATGATTATGAAGATATGCTTCTAGTAGGTGGAGTTCCTGTTATGTGATTTTGTTTTGATTAACATTATCTGTGCAGTGTGCTATACCTGTTTTTGATGGACTTTTGCCCGAACCCCATAATACATATGTTCATAAACTTCTGTTTGATTTAGCGCACTGGCATGGTCCTACTAAGCTGGGTATGCACACGGACCCCACTTTGGATATTTTGTCCAAGGTCATTACATCTTTTGGTAGCAGCCTCCGTGCATTACAGGAAAAGACCTGTGCAGCATTTCAAACTCAGGAGTTGGAATGCGAATGGCTCGCTCGACAGTGGCATAGAGAGAAAGGTGCGACCAGCACTACGCCAGGATTATCAAAGCCTGTGGCATCTAGCAAGAGTAGTCGAAAACTGAAACAGCTGAACTTGAGGACCTACAAGTACCACTCACTTGGCGACTACTTCAACACTATCTGGCGTCTTGGTACAACAGACTCATATTCTACTCAGTCGGTAAGTTCCCACTTGATGCCTCATTTGCTCTTTCTCAATGTCAGCAGCGAACATCAGAGTGAACTCAAGCACCGAACCTCAAAAGCATGGTTCCTTCAGACAAGTGGCAAACTAATACCACAGCAATTGTCAAGAATCGAGCGGTGACAGTGCCATATCACTATAATCCACAAGAACCTGCGACATCCACTTCACTGCTCTCCCTCTCAAGCGGCACCGGAGGACATTGTCAATGACTCTGGAGAGCAGTACAACATGGGAAATCACAAAAACTTCCCATGCACATACCAACCTTTCTGCAAAAGAATGGGGGCGATCCTGCTGTCAAGGTCAGTAGTTTCACCTTACTCCACCTGCACCTACTGACGCCTCCGCTAGAATTTTTTCCCAAAGCTGAGGGAGCATCTGCTTCCATGTATGCAAACAGTGCTTTGCTAAGAAGCTGAATCTTTTCCTGAACATCCTAGTGCTACAGCAATCAACATTGAACCCTCCCATAGCCCCGACAGCAATCTGCAAGATTTTGTATTCTTTAAGAACGACTGCATTTACCATCACAAGCTCATTTGATTTCACTACACCACATATGATGTGCTCCGCAGGACAGACATCATTAACCCAGGAACACCTTGTTGCAACATCATACTTCTTGCGGATCATGCAGATGGTTCAGTCGGTTCTCCAGATCAGCATTATTTTCTGTATGTGCAAGTACTTGGTGCTTATCATGCAAACATGATCTACACTGGGCCTGGGATGCAAGACTATGGAGAGCATGTCACTTCAATTTTTTGTGGGTGCGATGGTTCGAGGTCATCTATCTGGCATCGTCAGGATGGTGTAGCTCCACATTGGACGTGGTCTGCTTTCCTCCCATGCATGGAAACGAATCCTTTGGCTTTGTGGATCCAAAAAATGTCTTATGTGGATGTCATATATTGCCCGTCTTTGCGAAAGGCAGATGACAAGCAAATGGGGTTTCTATTTCATGCTGCACCAAGGATGGCAAAGATTATAAGCAATACTATGTTGGCCGGTGTGTTCAGCAATGATGTGATGATTCTGACCCTGATATGGACCCTAGGTTTTCCGACCGAGATCTAGTCATGTGCTATCATTGGGGCCTAGTGGTTGGTCACCTTCTTGTGCACCAACCCATATCCATGTCAAGCCCTATCCCTGGCAAACCTGGGTCTCCAAGGAATACCCAAGATGAGGATGATCAATTTCCAGATTTCGAGGCGGACAAGCTGTCTGGTGAGAATGCACGCACTCAAGACAGAGATAGCATAGGCTATGAATCAGATAGTCCAGAGTTGGGCTTGGAAGAGCATGACTTGGAGGGCTGGGAAGATGTGGAGACAGACTCTTGTTTGGAAGGTGGTGGATGCTATGACTTGGAAGACATGGAGGAGCCTGGGGAGGATTCTCATGGTCTGTACTAATGCACCCATTGTTCTCACCTTTGTGGAGATTGAAGTCAAACAACTTGGACGCTAGTTAACTAGTTCTGTCATGAAAGACCTGAAATATTCCCGTCCTGCTTCTTGCGCTACAGCAGACGGTAGTACATGCAAACTCTGGTGGCTATTCTCTGGGCTTCATTGTTTAAGACAAAAGACAGGAGTATAATTGCACGATGGAACTGGGTATGTATGCGAAATGGATCAAGGTGAGGAAGTCTAAATTATGGACAGGTTCTCTATATCAGGGTGTTCTTTCAAGTGAATCCTGGTCAGTCAGCTCTGAGTCATCCACCTCTTGCGGACTGCAGTGATGATCAGGGAACATTAGGTGCGTCATGATGAGCATACATGTGTCACACTTCACGAACAGGCCAAAGAATTCAGCCTCCTTCAACCCAGGTCAGTCCATACAGTCAAGTTTTGGGAATTTGTGCCAGTCAGTTTGATAACCCAAGTTGGCACCTCCAGCCAGAGGGGGCACATCGGTTAAGTCTATTCCCACATTTGATTATAGCTAGCATGCCTCGGAAAGCCTTCACATACCTGCCTGGGCATAGGTCCTCTTCAGGGGCCTCAAAGCTCTGGTCTCTGTCTCTAAGTGGTGGAGGACTGGCAGAGGACAGGCTGTGTGGACATCTTCAGCCTTGTAAGTGCCTCCAATCCAGCATCACAGAAAACTTGGCAACCAACCCCTGACAGGATATTTTTTCATGGGGACCCCAAACTTAGGATATATCCTCTCCAACAGTACTGTGTGATGGTGCTATGTGAGCATCTTGCTTCTATGATAGGTGAAATGGAGACTGACCAAAATAGCCGCACTGACTCTTGGCACACTCGGCAATGTACTCTCCTTGGTAGCGCCCAGTGACTGGTATATATATTGCTGCTTCGGTGAAGGTAGGCTCTTCGCTAACTGAGGTGAACTGGGGACACAAGTAGCAAGGCCCCAAGAACTGGTGGCTCTCACGATAGCTGCACAACCTATCTGGGCTTACCCATGTGCAAACAATGAGAGGCAGTATATGGTCAAGGTCAATGTTACAGACCAGTGGTAGGTGGTGAGTGAGAGCCCCACAGGATCAAAGGTCTTTGTTATGAACCGAGAAGAACGTGCAGGGAGGGACAGAACAGATGATGGACAGACACGTGAGGTGACGCGAGCTGGGAACGGATTGCAACGAATGTAACACTTGCTGTGCGAGCGCGGGAGCATGCGCATGCGCACGGGGAACAAGCGTGAATGGTTGCGGAGAGAGTAGCAGTAGTGCGAAGACATGAACAGAGTTGCGTGTGAGATTGAGCGCAGAGCGAGGCACGAAGCGGATGCAGAGGTGCTTGCAGATGAAACTGAAGTAAATGTAAGCCTACTCGTCCGAGAGGGGAACATACACAGCTTCAAAGAACTGGCAGACATATGGGCAAATGGCTTCAACCATGCAGAGCAGGCTGGTTGCGCCCTGACCTAGCAATGGGCCCGTATTTCGGAATTAAGAGGAGAGGATGACTAAGAGTAAGAGAGTGGACGAAACTGAGTTCAACGACGGATGTATTGCGGAGGTTACGCGCAGACAACACAAGTAACAGACAAGTACAAAAGTACGAGCAAGTTAAGCTACAACGGAAAATGGGGTTGTGTCGAAGTTGATAATAAAGCTAAAGAATAAGAGTGGGAGCTACAGCTATTTAACGAGCGCGGCGCTCCGCAATTATGTAAGGCGGGTACGGCATAGCATAATTGAAATAGTAGTGAATGAATTTCAAATGAAATGAACTAAGAATACGGACTTGAAATAAGGATTGCAAATTCAGTTGCACACGGCATGACCCAGGATAAGTGCTAAGTGCGAGGCGAGAGCGCAGCGGAGCTAGAGATTGGCACGGGTAACCCGCAGGTATTTTTTTCACTACCCGTACCCGTTGAAACCCTTACCCTTAGTCAAGGGTATGGGTTTTCGGCGGGTGTGGGTAGGGGTACCCACGGGTTGCAAGGGTACTCAAACCCTTGCGGGTAATGCACATGGGTATGAAGCACTCCCTATCCACCCTGCAAGCAGATGCTCGCAGCGGCAGTGAGGGGTGCTGGGTTGTTGTAAGTTGCGTTATCAGTATTACACACCCTGCGAGCAGACACTCGCAGCAGCGGTAAGGGTGTGTCATTACTCTATTATAGGCCTTCTACAATACATAACTACTTATACTATGACTTTAAACCAGACGGGGGGCACACATCCAAATGTGCCATAGTTATATAGTTCTTACAAGTTGCACATGTTTGTATGCAATAAACGAAATCATGTGACTGTTTATGTTGACGCGTTTATTCAACAAACGCGTGTCACGTTCTGTTTATGATGAACAAATATACACAATTAGCATAAGTATATAAACACTGCCCATCCTCTGCCTACTACCAGGCATGCCCCTGCCTCGTAATTAGTATAATTAGGATATTAAAGGTAGTTTTAAACATTAAAATGAGTCTCGACGAAACCCGCCAACCCGTGCCGTGGGTAAGGGTTTCTCAAGGGTCATGAATCTCGTACCCGTGGCTTACCCTTGCCAATACCCGCACGGGTTTAAAAACCCTTGACAATCACTAAGCGGAGCGGATCAGATAATGCTAGAGTCGCATGGTGCGCGCGTGGAAATAGCTCGCACAAGAATAGATATGGGTTGCGATGCGAAACAAGGTTATTGCACAAAAACAGATGCATGAGGTGCGGGGAGCTCGGGAGACATGCGGAAGCGGAAGCGCGGCGCGCGACACATGCGCGGGGTGCGCATGATGACGCTTGACTGCACGGCGGTGCGCGGGAGCGCGGAGATCGCAGACAGATGGACTTTGACCACGGAGATAATGCAGAAGTGCTCGCACGAGCGTAGCAGCGTGTAGAGAGCAAAGCGCTAGCTGGAACGACTTGTAAATTGGCAAGGGGGTTCTAGGGGGTGTAGGGGACAGTCACAGGCGTGACAGGATGTTACGGGGAGCATAGGAAAATGTATGACAATGAGGGGGGTAGTTACGTTCATAACAGTCTTGACACAATGGGTCAATTTCTGAAGTTGAAAGTGCAATATCTCACAATACGTGGGGATGGTTGTGGATGTCAGCAGTTGCAGATTTCCAGGCATGGTGCAAGCAGGATGTTAGGCTCGAGAGATGGTTGTTTGACGAAAGGTTGGGGTGTCAACTTCTGTTGGATTGATCAGAATTTATCTCATGCCGTAGGACCCTGAGCTAGTCACAATGACTCAGCCTGATTCTCAAGTCATTCTGTGTCATGCAAGGTCCTCAAAATGGTGGCCAACAGTTAGAACTTGGAGCCCCATCTCATTTGCCCTTTCTTCTCTGTGTTCCCAATGTCCAATGAAAACTCCCCTGTGGGCACTGATACCCAGGTCAATGCACTCAAGCTTGGAAACAGAAAAAAACCATGCGTTCATTGTTCATCTCTTGCTGGCCATGCAGATCCTCAATGATGGTGATGGCTCAGCCATGCTAGTGATCCCTTAGTTCATCATGGGCGCCATTTCGGTAGAGCAGTGCATGCTATGTGCAATGTCCAGGCATTGGTCACAAACAGTCTACTCAGTATGGCTGAGGGTGTGGAGGTTGCAGAAGAGTTGCTCACTCAGGAGTTTGTCTAATCATTCTTGTTCTTCCCATCTGGAATGACATGTCCTTCTGTAATACAGGGCCAGAAAAGAGTATCAAGTATTTCAAAAACTCTTGCGAATAGTACCCCATTTCACTGAGCGCCTCATGGCAACCTCTGAAGAAGAGTCCATGATGATGGCAGATTTAGTACATCCCAGCACTTCTACAGGTTATAAACCTTGCCTCACTTTTTCAAGCTTCAAAATGGTATATCCAGCGCAAGGTCAGACGATACCAAGAGTTTAAAAGGTGTTGTCCTCAACTGGATAGCTGCCTGAGACTCGCCCTTACTTCTGCCCCTCTCCTGGAATGTCAAAACAAACCGAGGCTTCCACCATCCTGTCACTGGGGCACTTCTCTGCCCTGCTGGTCTGGATTGGAATGATGCAGAGTTAGTTCCCTCCTGACACTTATCTTTACACTCATCAAGCTGTTGATTTAGAGTGTACGCAAAGCTTTCTAGTGGCGAAATGGCTGTCTTGGGTGATCAATGGCCGCTGCTGGTGTATGTGAACCAACAGTATGATGCCGAAGACCCTTGGGAGGGGCTCTTCAGAAGCCACCTTCTTGTTTGGGTTTGCTTAGACTCATTCATCATATTTGTATTGTTCACACCACTACCTGCAGGCGTACAAACACATCTTCACCTCACCCAGTTCTGTGGAGAAAGAGGTGAAACCAACGAGATCCGGCAATGCTCATATACATGGGATGATGTGAGTCACTACAGGCTCCTTAGCCTATGTAGCCATACAGGTGTGTCCGGCTTCAAGGCTCTATCAACTCACCACTGATCATGCAACCAGCTTCGCTTTGCGCTGTCATCTTCATCAGTGTTCTGCAGGTCTGACACTTCAATGGACTCCGAATGGTTCTATGAGAGCGTCTTGGAATTCTTGGATCATCCGGATGAGAAGGATGACATTGGCAACCTGCTGAACTGGTGGAATTGGTATGTGTTCCTGTCATGTTTTAGAGTTCCTCAAAGTTGATGCTTGTCTTAACAGTCAGGTGTTCCCCAGCTATGTTACACGTGAGCGTGCTGTGACAAAACAGAGTGCACTAGCCAAGCTGAAGGAGAAAATGGTGCTGAAGCAAATACAGAATGTGGGGACATCTTAAATATCAGCTTTTTCTAGATTAGAATGACACATTCCCAGCCCAATATGGATTACATTTCTTGCCATCATCGAGCGAATAAGAAAATCCAATTGGAGGACAGCACAATTATGCACTGTTGCAATATGTAGCATCCCCAGGTCAACCTCTTATACAGATGATGCAAGATTGTCTTTCTTATACCCTTTTGCAACCCACCACCTCAAGACAATTGATGACCAGGAATGGTGGCATTGGCTTTCAAGACAATGCTGCCCAGTCTTTCATCAAACGCACTGATTTGCACTTCTGACTGATTGTATGGAATTCCTAGGAACCAAGATCGATTGACAACAGTGTAGAATATCGAGACCATCTTTGATCAAGCATCGCCTTCCTGGTTTTTATGGTGGAATTCAATCCCGATGATGCATTTTATAAAGGTTTGGACTACTTGTGGTTTTTGGCCACTCTTGTGTACACCTATCATTCCGACACTTGTGAACTGCTGCTGCATGTCTTACAAATCTTCCCAAGTTGTCCCTGACAGGCAGTTGTTTGTATAGGCTACCTCACTGTGAGACCCACAGGGTAGGAAAACCATCCAATATTTCAACCACTTAATGGTGTAAAACAATATATTTATGGTATGGTTTTCATGTATT
>QMFE01007468.1:0-18162 GCA_003314665.1 Tricholoma sp. MG77 | reverse complement strand
ATGCCACTTGTTCCAAGTATTTTGAGATGGATGAGTTATGTTAGCATGTTCGGATGAATCTGCTTGCCTGAAAAAATCAAGAACATATAGCCGATTGACTAAATTAACTTTGGTTACTGTTTGATTATTTTGATTTATTAGGTAAGCTCGTCCTTGTGCGAAGCGCACTTGTCCCCCTGAGTGATCGATGCGAGAAATAGATAATAAATTATCTTGTGCATCAGGAACGTATAGGACGTCATGTAGAATTATAGTCTGAGCCTGCTGACTCGACGACAGGTGGACTTCTACAGTTCCGCGTCCATACGCGTGAACGTGAATATTACCTAATCCTGTAACGGGAATAGGTTTAGTGGGTGTGTAGTCGGTAAAGGCCGACTTTGTTTTAGTAATATGTGATGTGGTTGCTGAGTCAAGAATCCACGGGTAAAAGGAAAAAGACTCGCTATTGTCACTTTTGGTTACATATGATGTAGAGGCTACTAATTCGTCCTCTTGTGGATCGTGCATAACATTTGTGTGTTCCTGTTTAGTATCGGGAGTTTTATTGTTGGGCTTCTTTCTGCCCCAACACTTCTCGGTCTGATCACGGAACTTCCCACACTTGCCACACTTCAGCTTGCCTTTGTAACGACAATTCTTGGTCATGTGATTTTGTCGTCCACATATTTTGCATGTAAATTTAGGAGTATTTGAAGGATTAGTATTCTTCTTTTTCTTTGGGGGCCCGTCGTCGTGCGCATAATACGTAACACTATTTGATGGATGATCATCGCGGTGACGACGGTAGTACTCCTGTATAACGACTGATGAGAATTCGTGGGAAGACATCAGCACTTGAGGTTGCTCTTGACCTCGCGATTGCCGAGCGTTGCTGATAGGAAGTTGTAAACGCGTCCCAAGATTCTGGTAATGACATGATGATGATCGACTTGAATTCCTGATCGGTGGTGCGCTCTCCCATATTAGTAAGCGCATTGTGTTGTTCTCGGAGATTGTTGATGTGATCAACAATATTAGTGTTGTCATCAGCTCTTGTATTAAGAAGACGACACTTCGCTGCCATGATACCTGCGAGTCCCACAGTCTCATGTATAGATTGTAAATTCTCCCACATTTCGGCCGAGGTATTAGCATCAACGATGTGATTTATTTGTTGATCGTTGATGTTATTAGTAATCAGCGCCTGTGCGACGCCGTCTTTCCCCAGCCATTTACGTGCTAATATAGGATCCTGAGGCATTGGTTCGGTACCGTGGACTATATCAGTGATCTCAAATAAATTAAAGAACTTGTGGATCCTGGTTTTCCACGATATCCAATTGCTGGCCTCTAATTTCGGATCAACTTTGCATGTTGAAAGTCCGCCCAAATTAACGTTGGTAAGTTTACTCTGGGCAGCTATGGTAAGGGAGTCATTGGGAGTAAAGGAAGACTGGACTTCGGGTTCATGTACAGCGGGGAAAATTGTTGATTGCTGTGTCTGCAAGACGGACTGAATGTTTGCCACCGTCGCATCAATATCGGCAACCACGTCCAATTTGGCTTGATCTCCATAGTCGACAGCATCAATCATATCAGTATCTGCTTGCTGAGTAGTCATCGGGTGTGACCTCGACGAGTGAACAAATATGTCTCAGATGTGTAATTGCAACAACGCGCCTAGAACGGGCAACCAGGGCCCATAACCTGTTGAGAATGTGATATGCCTCGTTGATACGATCAATTATTGTATGTAGATAGCCGGAATAATATAAATAGCTTATTGATGGTGGACACGGCGTGAGCGTGGGCGCGCGGGAGAAGTTATTATTTTAGGTTCAACCTCAGAATATATAATACTACAGATGTCTTAGATTACGAGGTTCTCCACTTGCCACTGCATGGACCATTCCCTCAACACACATTACTTTACTTTGTTGAATTTTAACAAGTTTGCCTACATGTAGAAGAAAGTTGTAATGATTAGTATCATGATGCAAAGCTGCAATGCTAAATGCAATGCTCTTGAGATTGGCACATAGTGTGATGTTCCCCAAGTCCATTTAATCTTCTGAAAACGAGACATGGCTTGATGCAACTTGACAAACTGAGTATATTTTTATTGTTGAATTATGTAAACATGGAGATGACCAAATACAGAAATTTAATAGTCAGAACCAGCATGTGGCTGACTTGTTTATAGTTGTAAAATGCCAGCCACTATGGAGAGGTTGGAAAAAATAAGAGTAGGGAGTTTGAAAATTGTACCTGATTTCATGAGGACATCTTGATATTGGAAAATCCGAATGTCTGGGGATGTCCAAACATACGAACATCTGAACATCTGCCCAAATTTGCTCCATTGCTAGTGACAGCCTGCTAAACCCCCCTATGTCATCTTGTAACACCCCCATTGATGGTGGAGCTCACAACATTGCTCTCAGCTGTCCAATTGCAGCCTGATGCTTTCCAGGGAATCACCCTCAGCAGTTTGATGCACTTTGTGGTATATGCTACCAAGCTCAAGGATGACATCCTACTTGTACAATCTACTAATCATCTGCCCTCTGTACCTCCCCCTACCTTACCTCAAAGTGTATCCATGTTCTTAGCAAAAGCATGTAGGATTCCAAACCATGAACAAATTCATCTCTGTTGGGAGTTGTTGAATAACATGATATGGAATGGCAAGCCAGTGATTTCAGCAGAGAGGGAGCAAGCTGCATTTGCAGAACATGGACATGGACTTGGAATAAGTATGATTATTCCTCAGCTTCTTTGTTGTAGTCTTATAAATAGTCAGGTGCAGCCTCTCATACCCTGTATGCAGCTCAGCATGTCTGCCTCAATGCCAATTGTACTCGGAGAAAACAGAAGGTGCTGAAGAAGGCCAAACAATGACAGGCTGCCGTCTTCACAATGGATGGTGTATTTCCAGCATGGTCTATCCATCTTTACTGTCCAGGTGATTCCCTTTACTTTGCCTCTCGGTCATACATTGTAATGATTGCCTTAACATTTGTTAGACTGCAAGATCAACTATCACCATAACTTTTACATTGAGGATGGACAGCACATATACTATGACATGGTCCCAGAGATTATTTGGGTGGGGGAGTACCAGTTTGTTAAATGGAAGGTGATCAAGCTATTCATTATGTTGATGTTGGTCTTGTGGTATGCATGCCCTGCTTATTTACCTTGAGCTTGTTTCCTGACTTCAAAAAAAAATGGTAGGACATCCACAACCAACTGTGCCCACATGTACAATCTTATGCTCTCAAAGGGACATCAAGCTCCACCTGATTGGGCATTCAATCTCGAACTCTCATCAGATAATGTGTATGATGGATTTGTAGTTCTGTCTCTCTTGGAAGATCACATACGAGATGTAATGACATGCTAAAGGTCCCCCATACTGGCTTGCAAAAGGACCGCCTCCATGCTGCCATGAAAGCATGAAACCTGTGCATACAGCTCTACAACCAGCCAGAGGTCCATCACCACTGCAAACAATGCTGTCATTTTAATGCTGATTCTGAGGGTAAAGGTGATGTGACTCATCCAAGGCTCTTCAGCTTGACCTAAGTAATCAACAGTCTTAACTCACTCACTGTGCCTGGGCTAAGGACATCCCTTAGCAGCTGATAACTTGAGCTACTGAGAACCCCTCAGTAGCTTCCCAGATGATGAACTAGTGAGAACCCCCCATTGTAGGTATCGTGTATTGGAGAGTAGCCCAATACATTAGGTTGAGTACCTAGTTGACTGAGTTAGACCTATTGTGTAACAGCACCTGCCTCCCACCACTGTGAGCCCTTGCTCGCAGGGTGGATTTGGTGCTAACAGCCTTCCATGATGATGAGCATCCAGCACCCCACTGTCAATGCCAACGCCAATGCCACCAGCACCAGCACCAGCACTGCCAATGCAGGACAGGACAACAACAGGGACCAGGGGGAGATGATGACGCCCATGGCACCAGACCCCACCACTATGAGCAACTGCTCATAGGGAGGAAGGCTGGTGTGTACAGGTTATGACAGGGAGAGAGGGACCAACAACAAGGGTCGACAATGACAGCACCCCCCCCCCCCCCACCACTGCTGCGAGCAACTGCTCACAGGGTGGATATGGGGTGCTGAGGAGGTGATGGGGTGCTGACTCATGGCACAACACAATTGGAGGAGCCACCAAGACATGGTAAGGAGAGCCATGACAGAGTGCCACCTGCCATCCCATGTGTGTGGCTGTTTATTTCATCTTCTTTTCTTTTGTAGTTATTTTTGTTGTAGTGCAAGGAGTATATAGCATAGCATAAAGGAATATATATATATTTCCTACATACTATAAGTTTGAAGACTACAAGGAGATACTACCAATTTTAGTGATCAGCCCATGAAAATAATTTTACCAAGTTGTTTGAGGGGGAGTTTGAATATGCTGAGCACTTGCAAGCAACTGCCAAGGATCATGTAAAATGCATTTTTGCATCATTTTTGTTATTTTTGCTTTCCAGGGTGTTCACAGTAGCCATTTTTCAGATCATTCTGATCATTCTTCTGCCAAACACATGAAAATGAGCCAAAAATGAAGCCAAAAATGAGCTGAAAATGGCCCAAAAATGTTTACTGTGAACAACCCTATTCATTCTCGGTTTTTTAGAAAGTGGTGTAACCCTGCCCTAATGTCAAGTCACATGTATGTTGAATTTGATAGAAAATTGTTATCCTTCCTCAACATTTCAACATTCCCGTCAACTCTCCCTGTCCATTCCAATCCCCTGCCACCACCTTCTCCTCTCCACCAGTACTCTACCACCACTGTCACCACCATCACCAGTCCATCACCACTTGCCATGCTAACCGTGCTGCTCGTTGCAGCAAACAAACCATTTCAGATGCAATGTGATCCCAAATGACATTGTTCCCCTTTCATCAATGGTCATTAGCACCTGCTATCCACCCTGTGAGCAGTGGCTTGCAGTGGTGGTGGCGGGTGCTGGGTCATCAGCTGTTGTTGCCTTGTCATTGTTGTTGCTGTTGTGGTCCCCCTGTTGTCGTCATCATTGTCCCCCCTTTGTCAATGGTTGTTAGCACCCACTATCCACCCTGCAAGCAGTGGCTTGCAGTGGTGGTGATGGGTGCTGGGCTGTCAACCATTGTTGTTGCTGTTGCTGTTGTAGTCCCCCTGTTGTCATTGTTGTCATTGTCCCCTCTTTGTTGTTGGTCATTAGCACCCACTATCCACCCTGCAAGCAGTGGCTTGCAGCAGTGATGATGGGTGCTGGGTCATCGGCCATCATTGCTGTTTGTTACGAACCACGAATGTGCAGGAAGGACGAGGTTGTAGGAAGGATTGGATACAGCTCAGTGGTACTGGGAAACAGCACGGGAACGTGCACTGAGGACTTAGCTGATGTTGGGCGGATGCAGAGCTATGCTAAACACATGGTCTTGGCTTCCTCCACTTTCCCAATAGGGTTGCGCCTCTTGTTTGATATCTGGGTGGACTGTAACTTCAGAGCGAGAACTGTGGCGGTCGTGCGCACACATGCGAGAGCGGCATGTGAGTAGAGCGGACGAGCGTAGATGAGCATGACATGAGCATGCGGACGTGTGAGTGAAGCATGCGCGGGTTGTGGCAAGAGATGAACCTAACAAGAACGGGAATAAAGTGTTTGATGTTGGTTTTCGATTTTCGATTAACAAGTGAGTTACAAGGAACTTAACTACATTGTATTTAAGCTATGTAGGAAGAGCAGCACTCCATGCACAGAGTGGCGTAGCTCGGATAACTGTACTTAAATAAAGAATCGTGATGAACGAATAGGAAGGTGGATAATAGCGTGAGTGTGATAACACTGAATAAGTAAAAGGACACATGCAGAAACATATTTGGGATGCGGAGATCGTTCGGTGAGGGGGTAATACCACATGGACTTGCAATGGCATGGGAACAAGGTAGTATTGATGACCGAGACAAGCGCAAAGGTGCGAGAGTGAGGGAGCGGCACAAGCACGATGAATGGGAGCAAGAGCGCACGTGGTCGATGATGGGCGAGCGTGCGCTCCATGTGTGGACATACGCGTGCGGGTTACGCTCAAGTGCACATGGATGTGCGAAGGCGTAGCACCTACGGAACAATGTTAACATGATTATCTGGAGTCAGGTAGGGGTTATGGAGTGTGGTTGCACGGGACATAACACTGTTGCCATAGTGGTCCCCCTGTTGTTGTCATTATTGTCCCCCCTTTGTTGATGGTCATTAGCACCTGCTACCCACCCTGTGAGCAGTGGCTCGCAGTGGGGGTGGTGGGTGCTGGGTTGTCAGCCATTGTTGTGGTCCCTGGTCATTCCTGTAGTTGCCCAGAATAGAACAGAAACCCCCCCGCTCGCATTTGCAGCAAGGGAGGGGGTTGTTGTTGTTGGTGTTGTTGCCCAGAACAGAAAAAAAACCCCACTCACATTTGCAGCAAGGGAGGGGGGTCATCATCATCATTGCTCAGAAAAGTGTATAACCCTTCCCTCACATTTAAATGCAAGGGAGGGTGGTGGTGGCTGTAGTCATTGTTGTTGGTGTCATTGTTGTTGCCCAGAAAAGAGTATAACCCCTCCCTCACGTTGAAAGCAAGGGAGGGTTGTTGTTGTTGTTGTTGTTGCCCAGTACAGAAGCAAAACCCCTCCACTCGCATTTAGAGCAAGGGAGGGGATGGTGGTGGCTGTAGTTGTAGTTGTTGTTGCCGTTGTTGTTGCCTAGATCAGAATCAAGAACCCCCTCCACTCGCATTTAGAGTGAGGGAGGCCGGTGGTGGTGGCTGTAGTTGTGCAGAACAAAAGTAAAATCCCCTCCACTCATGTTTGCAGCAAGGGAGGGGTTGTTGTTGTCATTGGGAGCAAGGCAGTTGGATGTTGATAAGTTGTTGATGTTGATCAACAAGGTCATTTGATCAGTCACCTGACTAGATGACCAGTACCATGATACCCATAAAACCATGGGTAAGGGTACGGTATTGCCCAGGTACAGCATCTCACAACCCCTACCTGTACCTGGGCATACCCATAACCATATTGTCACAGTGTTACCCATACCCATGTCATGCCTTAATCATCCCCAATGATGGGCAGCTTATTCCACTCATTCTCTACCTATTCCTTCTGCTTTTCTTGGTAGATCTTGTGCATATATATATAGTGAGTATAAACATATATATTCACTTTTTTACCTATATTAAGCTGCAAATCAACATTCTCCCTGTATCAGAGGGGAGGAAGGGCTCTCTTCTCTTCATGGGAGGTCTCCACTGCATGTATGGGAGTCAACAGTCATATATACAGTTATTTACATGACTGGGGATGGCTCTACAGGAGTAGGGAGGGGAAATAGGGAGAATTGATGGGAGTGTGGGACAGGGTACCCTCTACTGGGCTTGTGCACCCCTACAGCCAAAGGGGTATGTGTAAAGTGGTAGAGGTATGTATGTAGAGGTGGGGATTTGTATTGGGAGACCTGGGAACAAGGGGCTCTCTGTCAATGCACCAGTACAAGGGGGTTCCAGGATCAGAATGCCAGACTGGACCCTGGTTGGTTGGTTGCTGCTGGAGGCTTGAAAAAAAAAATGGACATCATCAATTTTTTTGCTTTCTGAGGCCCATTTGAGCACTAATGATGATGGAATTTCAATTATATACTACATAGGACTCTAAAGGACACAAAAAATGCGAATCAAGAGTGAAATTTATTACCAATATTACCCTTAACTGATCTGTGTGATTTGTACAAGCTGGAAAATTTTATTTGTGGTCCATCTTGACATGAAATGGCATCCACAGAAGAGGTAAGTCTAAAATAACATTATATCAGTTCTGAGACAAAGTAAAATCATACTAAAATGAGGATACATCCCAGATCAACACAAATGGATGTGCAGAATGTCCAGATTGTCATGAGAAGATCAAAGTTGAGACTGCCAGGATCCAGAACATGCACAAAACACATTGGAACTCCCAAAGCTGCCGAAATACTATAGCAAAGAAGCAACGAGACTTAAGAATGGAACCTTGGATGGGTTTCTATGCCCTAGGCTGGCATTCATCGCATTCACAATTGGTGATCTTCATACCTGTGTTTGCAGGGAAACCACTGACCCACAATCTGACAATGTCATACCCTGCAAACAAATGGGCTGTGAATCAAAATGGGTAAGTTTTTATTAACATAAATAAAGTAAAATGCTTATCTTCAGCATTAGTATCATCTTGCATGTGTGGAACTTGAACAAGCACCCTGAAATTGGGTTTGCGATGCTTGTCAGTCCTCACAGGGAGGAAAGCACCTGCGCCGTTGATTGAATGACATCATAATTACCTTATATAGAAGTGTGCCTGAATCATGTGGGTGGTTGGTTCAGCAAAACCTAGTGAGATAAAAATTTGACCCCAGGTATTCCATTAAAATTTTGGAACCCCCTTGCACCAGTATGGGGATGGGGGAGAGGTTGTCAATTACCTGCATACCAAGGCCCTCCCCTGATGAAATGTGCATGGAAACAGAATAGAATGGTTCTAATAAATGACCTGGATGACCCCCTGAAGGCCCTGCAGTTGCTAGTATAGCCAGAAAAGGGAATATGGAGTCAGGAAGAGGTATGCTTACCCTGTGAGATCTGTGGCACCAAAACATTTGCTTTCTTTGATTCCTAGGCCTAATAGTAAAGTAGAATGAGGGTAGGTAAAGGAGTTAGCATGGGGAGAAGGTCCTAGCTTACCAGGGCATGGGTCCCTTATCAACAGGGATGAACTTTGCTCACCATGAAGCACACACTGTACCCATCATCCAAAGTTTATCCTAAATGTTTAGAGTAGTCCATTATCCTTTATTTATAGCCTACAGGTAATCCATATAGTCAATACTTCATCCTACAAGGTAGGATTTTTACCTACTCACTTATTCTCCTTGTTACTCTATGCCAGCTCACAGGGCTCACTGGTGGTTGTACAGACATACTACCAATGTATCCTGAGTAGAATTAGCACCTTGGAATGGTCCACAAGTCTATACAAGAGAGGTAGAGAGTGAATGTATTGAAGTTAGTTACAGTTGCTCACCCAAGGCCTACAGAGATTCTGTATCTCAGTGTAGTACATAGATAATGGTATAGTTTCATACTAATGCTGGTTCCCTTGAGTTAGAGACCATTCAGATAGGAGGTGAAGCTGTAGGATGCACAAGCGAGAGGGCTGAACTAAGTAGTTCCAAAAAGGCAATCTCCACAGTAACATGATGTGCTGTTAATTGGAGAGCAGGGGCAGAAGGAGGCTGACTCATTCTATAGAATGCAGAAAAAAAACAAGAGGAATTTATGGAGGAATAACTGAGATACATGCAAAACAATAGATTTTGGAGTGTTTGATTGTGATCAGTAAGGCATGGCACGGGTATGGGTAACACCGTGATAATGTGGTCACGGGTATGCTCGGGTACGGGTACGGGTTGGACATTGCCGTACCTGGGCAATACCATACCCGTTCCCGCGGTTCTACGGGTTTTTGCGGGTACCGATAGCCGGGTGCCTAATCACCTGACTTTGTTGATCAACGTCAACAATCATTGACAGCAACATCAACATCAACAACATCAACATCAACAACAACAACAACAACAACAATGGCAACAACCAACCCCCTCTGGGTGACCACCACCACCCCTCCCTCGCTCCAAATGCGAGTGGAGGGGTTTCTTATTCTATCAACATACCTCTCTAGGCAACAACGGGACCAACGGTCCCTCCCCCGCTCCAAACGCGAGCGGGGTGATCTCTGGTTTGATTCTAGGCAACTACGGCACCAACAGCCCCTCCCCCGCTCCAAACGCGAGCGGGGTGATATCTGGTTTGATTCTAGGCAACCACGGCCACCACCACCCCCTCCCTTGCTTCAAACGCGAGCCGGGGGGTTCTAGTTTTTTTTCTAGGCGACAACGGCCACCACCTCTGGGTGGCTATGACAATGACGACCCCTCCCTCGCTGCTAATGTGAGTGGAGGGGTTTTTTTGATTCCATTCTGGGTGGCTACGACAACAACGACCCCTCCGATCACTGATCGGATGCACCTCAGTGCCCACCCCAATCAAACACTCCAAAATCTATTATTTTGCATGTATCTCAGTCATTCCTCCATGGATTCCTCTTGTTTTTTAGGGTCCCCACCTCTACATACATCCCTCTACCACTCTACACATACCCCTTTGGCTGTAGAGGGTGCACAAACCCAGTAGAGGATATCCTGTCCCACACTCCCATCAATTCTCCCTATTTCCCCTCTGTACTCCTGTAGAGCCATCCCTAGTCATGTAAATAACTATATATATAACTGTTGACTCCCATACATGCAGTGGAGATGTTGCAATAATGACCAGCAGAGAGAGTTCTTAAGGCTGAGATAGTGGTTGAGAAGCACAGAGTCAGATGTCTCTCATTCTCCTATACTATGGCCTACATATGTTACAAACTATAAATAGGCCATGAGAACTAATACTGACAGGGCCCATAACCTGTTGGAATAATGATAATACAGATTGATTGTGGGAAAGAATTTGTCAACAAGAAGTTGGAATGTTGGTGTAAGGAAAATAGTATGGAAATTTGCTACACTGCACCATATTCACCTTCACAGAACGGAGTGGCTGAATGGATGAACCAAATGCTCGTCAAACTGTCCCAAGCAATGATTATTGCCAACCAACTTCCCGAATTTCTTTGGGAGTATGCGGTCTTGCATGCTGCTTATCTCTGAAATTGATCATACACCAAACATCTGCTGAAATCTATGCCTTACGAAGGATGGTACAATATGAAACCAAACATTTCACATTTATGTGAATTTGGAGCACCTGTTTGGGTTTTATTACAAGGACAAAAAATAGATTGGAAAATGCAACCAAAATCAAAATGCTGTGTTTACATCAGCTATGATGATGGTGCTGATGCAACCAAATATTATAACATGGAAACATGCAAGGTACTTACCTCTCACAACTTCCGTAATATTAACCCTCCAGAATTACCTACACCTCCTGAGCACATCAATGTTACACCTGATTTGCCGAGTGAGGGGGAGCCTGCAGGTAGCATGCCACCAAAGGGTGTAACAGTTTCTGATGATTTAACTCGGAACCTTGAGCCCAATAGGAAGCATAAGTAGAATGAATAGTGTTTTAAGGTCCGGTTTGGTCCAGTTGTTCAACCCCAAGATGGGCAGCTGGCAACCGCAATCAGTCCCAACCAATGCCCAACTTAGAGAACCACAGAAAAAGCATGGAATTTGTATCAACTACAAAAACCTTCATGATCCTTTTCCAGACAAGGAAGACAAGGATAATTTTCTGACAACAGAAGAAGTTTATGCAATTATAGCCAGAGGTGAACTTACTAGTCTTAAGGATGCCAAGAATTCCCCTGACTGGCCTGAATGGAAAATTACCATACAAAACGAGCTAGATTTATTGAAAGAGAAGGGGACTTTGGAACTTGTTGAGAAACCACTGGATGCAGTCCCAATTGCAAATAAATGGGTCTTCATCAAGAAGTGTGACAAAGAAGGACAAGTCATCTGGTACAGAGCAGGACTCATGGCTAAAGGATGCACTCAACACCCTGGTTACGATTACATGGAAACATGTCCATTGGTAGTCAGAATGGACACACTGCATGCAATTCTAGCCTTGGTGCTGTTGTGATCACTCACATACCCCTCGCTGACACCCCTACCCTTCACCTACTTTCAATTCTTGTTTTCCATTCCTGCCTTTTCTCATTCCACACTCGCATGCACCCGCACACATCTGTCCGCATCCATCCATGCATGCCCCAGTCTGCACCTCTGCAATGTGAGCACACTGTGATTCTCTGATCCCACCAGCCCTGCAGATGCCTCATGCTTGTTCTGCCCTCACTCCACCCTAACAGCTATCTCCAAGATTGGATCTCTGACTTGCATGCACAATTCCTGCTGGTGTCCTGTCTTTCTGTTTGCCAAACTATACTTAGTGTTATCATTTCCAATTGTATGAAACATCACCCCTTATCCCATATTCTTAGACTTAGGCTCCACATGGTCTTGTAACTTAGGAACATGCTGCTTCCATTAGTTAGATGTATTACTGGTAGTGCTTTAAGGTCCGGTTCAGTCCGGTTTTTTGCCCTTTCAGGCTAAAACTGGTAACCGAACCGGTTATACAATTTTCAAAATACTACAAAACCATAACCGAAACCGCAATAAACCAGTTATCAGCGGTTTGGCCATGGTTTATGGACCAGTTTTGACCAGTCAAAAACCAGACCCAGTCCTAACCAGTCACAGACTGGTCAGGACCAGTTATACTACCTACTGACTACATTATAATGTATATATTGTATATATAAATGAAAATACCCACCCCATGAGCAGTGGCTCATAGGGCGGGTTGTCGTTCATCATCCCCTGTAGTGGTGGTGGTTGTTGTCCTCCCTGTTGTCCCGGTCAGCCCTGTTGTCTGTGTTGCTCCCATCGTTCCCTCCATCATGGTAGAGGTGTGTTGCGGCCGTTCCTTGCGTTGTGGGGGTCCTGGTGCTGGTATGCCTCATCATCATCATCGTTGACTGCACACACTCGCAATCCACCCTGCGATCAGTTGCTCACAGGCGTGGGGGTGGGTGCTGGGTCATCCTTCACTGGTGTTGGGTGTCATTCCTCCTGCTTGTTGTTGTGGTCTCACCGTTGTCCCCTAGTCGCCGCCATCCCTGCCATCCCGCTTTTCTCATCATTGTCATCATTGTCATCCATTTGCACCCACTTCCCCCCTGCAAGCAGTTGCTCGCAGCAGTGGGGGCAGGTGCTGGGCTGTTCATTGTTGGTGTTGGGGGTGTCGTTCCTCATCCTTGTCGTCCTTGTCATTGTTGTTGTCATTGTCTCCGTCCTCTCATTGTCGTTCTGTCCTCCTCGCTGTCCCCGTCCCCATCATTGTCAATGTCAATGTCGTTGTCGTCTCTTGTTGTCGTTTGGTCCTGGCCCTGGTTGTCCTGTCGTTGTCATCCTCTCTCGCTGTCATTGTCGTCCGCCGTCTGCTGTCTTGGGTTGGCTCATCCTTGCTGTCCTCCATGTCATTGTTGTGGTCGTTGTCCCCCGTCGGCCCGTCATTCTCCCCCACAGCCATCGGCGTGGTTTTAGTGTCGTCATGTCGTTATAAAATATATAGAACCTATAATTAATGAAAACATTGGTTAGTTAATGAGAAACAAGTATAAAATAATTTACCTAGGGCCCGTTTCATGAGCATTGTGGCTCCTGTCCATTATGTGCTGCCGTGGTGGCAGCCGTCCTGTGGCTGTGGGGTGTTAAGGAGGTGGTGGTGGCAGAGGGAGGAGGGAGAGAGGAAGGATGTGGCGTCGTCGAGGGTGGTCACTGGAGTAGTGTGTGAACAAAATTGATCAATCACGTACCTTAGCAACATGATCTAAATAACCAGTTCTAGACCAGTTTCTAGCAGTTTTCGACAGTCACACGATCTGTGAGAACCACAACCACAACTGCTTCGAAATCTCGAAAACTGTAACCGATAGTCCAGTTACGATCAGTTATGGTTCGGTCCAGTTTGTGGTTATTTTGCGGTCCTATGCACCGGACCTTAAAGCACTAATTACTGGGGTGTCTACAGTTTATATCAAATTCCACAAGACTGGATATCAGCTTTGCAGTGAATAAGCTGGCTGCTTACACCACTAACCCAGGCCTACAACACCATGGTGTAATAAAGCGGATACTCAGGTACCTAGCAGGTACAAAAACTCTAGGGATAACTTATTGAAAATCCCAAGATGAGACTGAAAACAACCCCTTCCATGGTTATGCAGATGCCACATTTGCAAACACCAGCAATCACAAATCCACTACTGGCTACATCTTCCTAGCAACAGGGGAAGCCATTACATGAAAATCAAAGAAGCAAACCATGATTGCACTTTCCTCCACAGAAGCAGAATACATAGTGTTATCAGAAGCTGAATGCAAGGCAACATGGCTTAGAAATTTGTATGGCAAACTTGGATTCACTCAAAATTTTCCAATGGAAATTAAAGGTGACAATGATAGGTCCATAGTGTTGACCCATAATCCTCAGTTTCATCAGCAATCAAAACACATTGCATTGCACCATCACTGGGTCCAAGATTTAGTAACCAACCAAATACTTGATATTCAAAACTGTTGTGACCCAGAACAAACAGCGGACATATTAACTAAGGCACTACCGAGGCCTAAATTTACATGACATAGGGCAGAGATGGGAATTCAGTCATTATGATAACTCAGTAGCTTTCCTTGCATGTGAGTTGGTTTTTTCCCACAGGGTTCTCCACCACACAGAGGTTTTGATGCACCTGAATGACAATCTATTAACTCTCTTATAGATTTAACCATTTCCAACAACTCAAACCATGCTTGGCTTGAAGGGGAGTGTTGGGATCAGGCAATTCAAGCCCAGTCTGAGTATTAGTTCTCATGGCCTATTTATAGTTTGTAACATATGTAGGCTGTAGTATAGGAGAATGGGAGACATCTGACTCTGTGCTTCTCAACCACTATCTCAGCCTTAAGAACTCTCTCTGCTGGTCATTATTCCAACAGGAGACCTCCCATGAAGAGAAGAGAGCCCTTCCTCCCCTCTGATACAGGGAGAATGTTGATTTGCAGCTTAATATAGGTAAAAAAGTGAATATATATGTTTATAATCACTATATATACATGAACAAGTGTTATCTACCAAAAAAGGCAGAAGGAATAGGTAGAAAATGAGTAGAATAAGGTGCTCATCATCAAGGATGATGAGTGCAATGTTAGCCAAAGCGGTGGCATGCATTGATGAACCATGGGAGGCATTGATTGGTTGTTGATTGGGGCGGGAACAGACAGGGAGGTGTCAGGAGGTGTCCTGCACATTCCTGAGGTGATGCTTATGTGAGCATAGCATTACCTTAGTGAAGTGTAGCATTAAGCTGGGGAGGGATTTAATGCTGGTATTGGGTTTTGACAGAAACAAGTATGATTATAGTGAGTCAGGAACAGGATCACCTACTATAATTAGGCTACAGTTGCAGACAACTAAAGCCAACAAATTGATTATCTCAGGAACCAGATTTTTTGGCAGAAATCTGACAACAGATCTGAAATCAGATGGGCAAAAGGAGCTCAAAAATGGTCTTTTCATCTTATTCCCACAGGTTTTCAGCCATGCCAAAATTTTGAGCAAAATTTTTCGAAAGTTAGGGTCTACAAATGGCTGAATCTCAGTACTTAGGACTTTTATCCAACATGCTGCATTAAAATGTAAGCATATTGTACTTTTTAATTGAGCATCTTGTTACCTTTTTTGGTTGCACACTTTCTCTGGAACCCAGTCCAAATCATTTTTATTGTCTTGAAGTGCCATCATGTTACGAACCGAAATACGTGACACAAGGATGAGCGGGACGGAGCGCGCAATAGTGGCAGCGGTGCGCGACGGTCTACAGTCGGCGGTTGGACTCGGCTTCAGCTACACGAGTTTGGTGAGCTGCGCCTCCCTGCACTACTAGTGTGTCCGTTATTTCAGATAAGAAGTTTGTCGCGTGGACTAAGGGAACTGAGAGCGAGAGTGTGGAATCGTTGTTGATTATTAGACTAAGGTTCTACACGTGCATAGCGAAGTACTTATACATCTAACTAATGGAAGCGGCATGTTCCTAAGCTACGAGACCATGTGGAGCCTAAGGCTAAGAATACAGGATAGGGGTGAGGTTTCGTACAATTGGAAATGATAACACTAAGTATGTTCAGCAAATGGAAAGTCAGGACACCAGCGAGAATTGCATATACAAGACAGAGATCGAATCTTGGAGATAGCTGTTAGGGCAGAACAAGGGCAGAACAAGCGCGAGGCATCTGCGGGGCTGGTGGGGTCAGAGAGTCGAAGCACGCACATGTTGTAGAGGTGCAGACCGGGGTGCGCGTGTGTTGCGTGTGCGTGGACGGATACGGACAAGTGCGCGCGGATGTGCATGGGTGTACGTGAGTGCGGAACGAGAAGGGACAGGAATAGGAACAAGAATTGAAAGTAGGTGAAGGACAGGGGTGTCGGCGAGGGGTGTGTGAGCGATCATAACAGTATCCCCTCTTTAAGGGCCAACTCCCTAGGCGGCCTAAGCTTCAGGAATACAACCGCCGTGGTAGTCTGAGGCGGTGAGGTTCTCGACAGGGCCAGGTTTGTCAGGATTAAGTGCGTGAAAATCTGCGATAGCGTCCGATGCATTAACGTCGGCATTGCTGACCCACTTGAGACCTTCGCCGGTCTCCTCATAACCCTTCCACCCTACAAGGTAGCAGAGCGGCATGCGGTAGCGGCACACTATAGCGGAACCACGAATGGCGGTGATCTCATAGTGCTCCTCACCATCGATGGTTTTGGGCGGAGGCGGAGATTGGATATGGCCGGGAATGGTGTTTGGAGTAGCAGGTTCGAGCATGGCGATGTGGAAAACGGGATGAACGAGACGCATGTTGGTTGGAAGACAGAGTGTATAGGAATGGGTACCGGGCTGAGCTATAACTTCGAAGGGGCCGGACATCTTGTCAGAGAGTTTCTTGGAGGGGCTGGAGTAGTGTGTGTGGGCACACCTACTCTGGGAAGTCACATGACCGCATAGTTAGTAGCCAATCACTTGTACATAGAGAATCATCCGATACTATCACTGTCCCTGCCATAGCTATAGGCAGGAGACTTGCTACGTCTCCATCTTGGTGATGAGAGCGTGATTCGACGCACGCGCTACTGCTTCGATCTATTTTTGCTAGCTCTAGCTTCTTTTTTCGCGCGCCGCGTCACAACACATATTTTCGTGTTTAGCTTCGCTTCTTATTTTATCGTCTCGAGTCTCTTGTCCCTGCACCCAGAACCTAGTCCACAGAACCACAGAACCTCAGTCTACCAGTCACCCAGCCTACCAGTTACACAGAACCAGCCCTAGTCTACAGAACCACAGAACCAGTCCCAGAACCCAGAACCAGTCTATTTGCTCTTTTCTCAGTTCCTACACTAAGCATGCCAGGTCCAGGACAAGGCAAACGAAACCACAAGAAAAAATGGCGCGAGAACGCGCTGGACTTGAGTGCGAACATAGCAGCTGTAAACACCGTAATGTTGGCATCGAGTACAGCCCCTCAAATCACGAGAACAACCACTCTAACAATGCGACCACCTAGCGCGGTCACTACCGCAGCTGAACCCACAGACGAAACAACACGAATAATCGGCTCATACATAGCTACACAACCGACTATAACTACAGCAACAGCTACAGCTAACGCAGCCGCAGTCGACACAAACGACGCCAGCAATGCAACACCCGTCAACACAGCCATAGCCGCGTCATCAACGCACGATGCATCAGAACCACTACCATTCACCTACAGCCACGATGAAGTACAGCAACTGCTAGAAGACGCACAACTCGAAGGATGGCAAAGAGGGTTTGAAGAAGGACACAGAGCAGGGAGGAAAACAGGGCACGAAGAAGGAAAAGAAGACGGTTACGAGGGATACAAAGAGGGAAGTAAGAAGTCGACGGAAGACTACAAGGAGGAGCACGAAGTGAGGGAGAAACTAGGCCAGGAGAAAGAAGAGAAGGCATGGAGGAGGGGGCACATGAAAGGTTACAAGCTCGGGACACAGGACGGAAAGGGAGACGAGCACCGGAGATGGCTAGCAGAGGGACATGGCCCTGGGCTCTGCCTATCGATGGCGGCCCAGGTGCATGGACCAGCTTGCAGCACTACCAGCCCAGGGACAGCCGAGCCTCAGACCACCGCCACCCCCGAACGTCGGTGTGCCGCCCTCCAAACGGAGCCGCCCGACGACGACGACCCCACAGCGCTGAAAAACGCGCACGTCGACTTCAGTACCCAAACCACCTGCACCACCTCTGTCGACGCCGTTACACAGACGGCACTCCTCGATGAGCCCACTGCCACCCCCTCGCTGCCACCGTTATCTGCCACGTCACCGCTGACGACGTCCGCACAGCCCCCATCAACGACGCCAACAATGTCGACAACCACCACCACCACTCTGCCCCCAGCACTAAAACAGCCCCCAGCCCCTCAGAAACGAC
>QMFE01007467.1:0-13962 GCA_003314665.1 Tricholoma sp. MG77 | reverse complement strand
GCTCGTCCATATGCTCAAATATTTTGGTGAATTTGGAAAATTTAGCTGGCATGCTATAGCCAATTTATTGAAAAACCTCAGCTGAGCCAGTGGCAACACTACAAGTCATGCCTCTCCTCTCCTCCTACAATCTCCAGCAGTGGTGGCGGCCACACACATCAACCTTCGATCGGATTGGTTGGAACTGGCATGAGTTTGACGACATGGAAGACGGGGTGGATGCATGACATTGATGGCGGTAGCTTTAGGTGATAGGCATGTGAGCTGACTGGGCAAACAATAGGATAGGGCCCAAGGAATCAATGCACAAATTTCTTCATCGGTCGAGTCGTGCTAATGTCAGTCGCGTCCAAGAAAACCTTTTTGCCCACCTCGAACGTTGGAGCAGGGGTTTGTCGTTGATTGTAGTACCTTGCCATATCATCCTTCGACTTTGCGAGAGCTGCACGCGCTTCCTCTAGTGTTGACTTCATGTGATTGGCAAATTTGTTGACCACCTCGACCTTCAAAGGAGGTTGGTGAGGTTCGAAACCCATGCGGGGGTGTCGACCAGTGTCGATGAAAAAAGGAGTGTGCTGCATCGCGGAGTGAGTGTGGTTGTTGTACACAAATTCGGCGAGTGGCAGTAAGGTATCCCAGTCATCCTGACATTCATTGACGAAAACTCGGATGTACTGTTTGAGTTCTTGGTTAACGCATTCGGTTTGGCCATCCGACTGAGGGTGATATGCTGTGGATGCCAAAACCTTGATGCCTAACAGGCGATACAGTTCACGCATGAATTCTGCGATGAATTGCAGTCCGCGGTCAGAGACCATTGATCATGGAAGGCCATGGAGCTTCCACACGTGTTGGAGGTAGAGTCAGGCTGAGCCTAGGGTGGTGACCGTCATGTGAGTAGGGATGAAGTGAGCGCGCTTGGTGACTGAGTCTGCGATGACCATGGCCATGTCGAACCCATGCGAATCGGGCAGTTTGACGATGAAGTCGATGCTAGTCACCTCCCAGGGATGTTCTGGAATGGGGAGTGGTAGTAGTTCGCCAAATGGTTTTCGCTTTTGCACCTTAGTTCACAGGCACATATCACAGGCCTTGCAGTACTGTCCGACATAGTGGGACATGTTCAGCCACCAGTAGCTGCGCATGAGAAGTTCGAGCATTTTCCATCAACCTGCGTGTCCCCCAATACAAGAGTTGTGATGCTGTTCGACAATCTGACACCATAAGTCTGTGATGAGAGGAACGTAGATGTGATCACAAAACCTCCACAGCCCACCTTCCTTTGCCCACTCCACACTCCTCAATGTCTTGCCCTTCAACTTGTTGAATTCCTTCATCGCTAATACCACTGCGTCTTCCCCCTTTCCATCTTGAACCCCCTTGCGAATTTCTCAAAGTATGTCCCTTTCCGCCCCTTTGATGGTCATTCCTTTGATGGCACGTGCTGCGAAAAATTCGGGTTTGAGTAGGGTGATGTTGCAATTGTCGTCAGCGCCAGGACTGTGGTCAGTGCGACGCAACAAGACATCACACTTACCCATGCTCTTCCCAGGGCGATGGTGCATCACAAAATCGAACCTAGATAAGTAGAGTGACCAACGTGCCTGCCTGCAATTTAGTTTCTTCACAGTCATGAAGTACTCAAGGTTTTTGTGGTCCGTCCAAATCTCCACCTTGTGCTGTGCCCCCTCAAGGAAGTGTCTCCACTCCTTGAGTGATCTCATCACTGCTAACATCTCCTTGTTGTGAATCTTGTAGTTCTGTTTGACTGCATTGAGCGATTTCGAGTAGAAGGCAATCGGATGCCACTTGAGGTCATCATCTGACTGCTGCGAAAGGACAGTGCCTGTCGTGAAATCGGAACTGTTGGCCTCAATGTGAAAAGGTTTAGAATCGTCAGCAAAACGCAATATCAGAGAAGACGTAATCCGATCCTTGATTTCATCAAACACCTGCTGCTTCTCCTCTCCCCAGCTCCACTTCCGATCCTTTTTCATGAGTTCAAAGAGGGGTTTCGTGTGGTGTGAAAAACCTTCAATGAAGCGCCAATAAAAGTTCACGAATCCTAAGAATGACTGTACCTCCTTCTTCGTAGTCGGAGTAGGCCACTCTGTCACTCCTGCTACCTTGATGGGATCCATGCGAACCTTCCTTCCAAAATAATGAGTCCGAGGTACTCAATTGTCATTTGTTCAAATTCACATTTGTCGTGTTGCAGGAAGAGCTTGTGTTGTCAGAGTCACTCTAGAACCAGTCGTGTAATGCAGTGATGCTCTTCAATGCCCTTTGTGAAGATGAGGATGTTGTTGAGGTATACGCAAGCCATGCCTTCCATGATGAGGTCCTGGAAGATGTTGTTCATCATTGTCTGGAAGGTGGAGGGAGAATTAGTGAGTCCGAAAAACATCACCAAGGGTTTGTAGAGGCCATGATTAGTACAAAACTCCGCCTTCCACTCGTCACCCTCCTTCATCTGAAAATTTTGGTACCCCCATCACACGTCGAGCTTGGTGAAGAATTTTGTGCCACAGAGTTTGTTTACCAGTTCGGAGATAAGGGGAAAAGGATAGCGATTCTTGATTGTGATGGAGTTGAGCACACGATAGTCCTGTACAAGATGAAGTGATCCATCCTTCTTTTTGATGAAGAAGACAGGTGATGCCATGGGCAATTTTAAAGGTTGAATTCACCCTGTCGCGAGGTTCTCCTGGATGAACTCATCCAGCTCAACCTGTTTATTCGGAGCAAGAGGATACACCTTGCAGTTGGAAGCCTTCAAGTCTGGTATTAGTTTGATCGTGTGGTCCCAGACCTTCCGATCAGGCAAATGATCAAACGAAGATTTCATGAAAAGGTCTTTGAAGTCTTGGAGGTGAGTGGGCACCAATTCGTGGAATGTCTTTGGTTGAGTATTCTTGTGGAATGCCTCTGTGAGATGCTGCGAGATGTTCGACGATGCGTGAATGAATTCCGCTTTGCAAGGTATCGTCGCGGTGAATAATCGGTCATCCTCCTCCATTGCATCCTCACCAGTGTAGGGCTCCTCCTCCTCCTCATTGTCTGAAACGTCACTGAGGTCAGGAATATCCTCCATCTCCATGTCAGGCTCAGGCATTGGGCCTGCACGACATGAGCAAATATTCACTTTTTTGATGAGGCGTTCCTTTTGCTCCACGTTTGCTTCATTTTGACAGGTACAACAGTGATTTGGGCATCGACTCATCTTGACCTCTCCTGACTTTTAGTCAACTTTGGGGTTGTGCTCGTGAAGCCAGGTGAGTCCTAGGATGACGTCCTGCTTTCCAATGCCAATTACTGTGAAAATCGCTTTTTTGGAATGGTCACAATATTGTAGCATCATTTCAATGACTTCGGTGATGCTACCTGCCTCATTGGGTGTACCATCCACATTGTAGATGGGGATGGGCCAACTTAGCAACCTCATAGTGATGTGATTGTGCTTCACGAAATCGGAGTGCATGAATTGGTCGGTCGCTCCACAGTCGAGAAGGGCAGCGGTCGAGAAGACCTTGCCAGTGTTGGTGGTCTGCAACACAACACTGAGCTCAAGAGAATTGTCACTGATGGCTGACACGATGACGAAGCGATTGGGGAGGTTTCTCCCAGTTTGGACATCGACAAAAGCGCGAATTATGCAAAGTCGTCGATGTCAGCATAGTTGCGAGCACTGAAACAAGTGTCTGTGACATTTGAACAGGGTGAAGGGGTTGTGGTACGGCTTGGGCATTGTTCTCTGCACTATCAGTTGATGAAATGGAATCTAATTCAGTCATTTCTTCTACTGACAATACAGCGAAACAATTCTTAGTTGACAATGGGTGCATACTCATCACTCGTTGCCCATGTCAAAACCTGACTCAGCCTCCTCCACCTTGTCTTCACAACCTTCCTTAATTGTGTCATTGCTTCCCTCATGGGCGACACGAACATCTAGTGCCATGAACTCGTCCTCTGCGAAAGCCTGGTGCTCCTCGAGACTGAGGTAGTGAATGTCGAAACGCTTCGGGCAATCGGGTCATAGGTGTCCAGGTTGGCCACATTGGAAGCATACAATTGTGGTTGTGTCCTTGGGGTGTTGCACGCTAGAGACACTTGGCACAGGGAGAGAATGAGGGGTGCTAATCAGGTGCACCCTTGGGAACATCGCGATTGGCTTCTGAAGAATGCCACCCATCAATGGCAGCGTATCAGACTGTCGCAAAGTTCGTGGGGAGGATGTGAATGTGGCATTCGCAATGTGATTCTCGTCGCAGAGGATTGCAGTGTCATACCACTGTTGCAGAATTTCATCAGAGGGGCGCCCCTGTGTGAGGCAGGTGACGTGGTCCTGAATCTTCACATTTAGGCCTTGATGAAACTTGAGGACAATGTGTGAGCCCTCGAAGTAGCAAGCCTTGTCCACGATCTCTCTGAAACTATCAATATACTCGTCGACTGTGCACGATCCTTGGAAATACATCGTGGTCTCAAGATCTGTTCGCGACGTTTGTGTAATGGCAAGACCCTGCAGCAACAAGAGGAGACTCAATCAGAGAGAGAGGGGGCACTAAGGCATGGCCAGTATGTTGCTATAAGCAGAGGAAATCCTAATAATAATGAACTGAGAGACTACTTCTCCCAGTTCAGCCAATATTACCAACAATATAACAAGTATCAATACCAGTACTGTAATGGGTCTTGGGTATCCTGAAGGTCTAAGATAATGTAATGGATGAAATAATGAGTCTCAAGATATGAAAGAGAAAGGTATAAAAATAGGAAAGGGGCAGGTATCTTGTCCCCTGACAGTTTGGACCTCATTCTTGGGGCAGGATTCGGTGATGAACTCCTGCGCTAACTCTTGCCATGTCGCGTAGGTGAGGCTTCCCACCACATTGTACATTTGCATCTTTCAATCCATGAAGTGTGATGCTTGTTTGCTCTTCATGAATGAGAGCACCCACATAATCTTTGCATGGTCATTGGCGAACTGGAGCGGTGCGAGCGCGAAGTAAAGATTGCACGAATTGAGGAAGGCACGGCTTTCATGTGATCGCCCGCAAATTCGCTGGGATTCACTGGCTTAACACAAGTCGAGGGTGCGTGCAATGTTTTTGGAGGAACAGGTGGTAGGTCACATTCGCAAGGTGTGAGTGGCGAGGCCTCAGAAGTAGGGTTGGATACACTTGGTAATACATTTACATCTCCAGACTTCAGGGTACCCAATATCACCTCGTCAAATTGGAGAGTCATTCGGTTTACAATGTCGGACATCCTCGTGAACATTTCTTTGAGTCGCACCATTCGTTTGTCAGTAGTTTCGGAACTCATTGCGGCGATTTGATGAAGGTATCAAGGTTTAAAGGGGGTAGAGGGATAGATAGCTGATTTCAGCAATGTTTGGAACATGTGTGATGTCAGTTCCAAACTGTTGGAAACCTCGGCTACTCTCAGTCTACCAAAGAGGAGACTTTTCTTCTGTAAGGGCAACCTTACAATCAGCGCGAATATCACGCAATGCTTGCAAGGGAAAACCAAAGTATTAGATAAAGCTAACTATACAAAATACACACCTTGCAAGGGAAAACCAAAGAGAAAAGTCTAAGGTGTTTCCCTGCAAGGGTGCAACTATGTACAAGAACCATGTGACAAAGTAAAATAAACCTGTCTGCATGTGGAAGCAAGGCAGGGGAAGCGAGCATGTATCAGGGGCGCATCAACGGTTGTTCCGCTATCTCTAAATGAGTTCAAGCAGTGTTCCATAGCTTCAGCGTCATTGTCGAAGTGTAGGGGGTGGTCATAGGCGAGGTGCAGAGTGGTAGAAAGTCATCTGAAGCTGTATGAAGTTGTTCAAAGTAGTTTGAAGTACTTCGAAGGTGTTTTGTGAGCTTTGTAGATGTTTGTAGGACTTCATAGGTGTTTGTAGAGCCTCGACGAGTGTTCACAAATGTTCATGAGGTGTTCACAAATGTTTGCGAGTGTTGTAGACCTTGTCAGGTGGTCCCCTGACACTTGCCATCTCATATTCAGATCTGTATTTGAGCCTCCGAGGACTCTGTGCTTCTTATATGATTGATGCACAAATGATGGGAGTTCTATTCGGCCTATTCTTAGGTTTGACAGGCTGACGATGTTTCTTCGCTTTCTTATGTATTCCGTTCATATGTTTGATATCTTGTCATGTTGTGCTTTCCAATGTTTTGTAATTTTATTTTCCCAGAAATAAAATAAAATGAATCTTGCTCCCACCAATTTTGCAGGGCCGTGTATGATGATGGAAAATGGAGTTGAGGGGCAAAACACAAGGACAGCAGGACAGTTTTGATCCCCTGCCTTCGGGGTACAGCCTGAAAGTTGAGTTCAATGTGAGAGGATGGGAGAAGGGGATAGAGACGTACATCTGGTCCATCTCTTTCGGTCTCTACTGCCAGAATATAATGAATTTGATGCAAGGTACTCATGTTGAAATGTGCTATCAACCGACCCTCACCCTTGTCCATCACCTGTGTCCCCTAACCCAAACCTGCCTCCTTCAACTTTCTGTTGTGCCCATGCAGCCACCTGTCATGTATGGATAGTCATCTCTCCCATTCATCGCCATGGTGTGGTCCAGGTCGAAGCTGGAAAAGAGGTAGAAGATAATTAGTTGATAGAAATGAAAAACCTACTCACCTTAGAGGGTTTGAAACGTCATTAATGGTGGTTCAAACGACAAGCTGAAGTTCGATGATGTTGGAAAAGAGTGTACTGCCACTAGTTCCCATGCCTCAGCAACGGAATCAACAATGACGGGAGGACCACCCTACTCCAACTTGGTCATCCAAGGATCTAAAAAGTGTCGGTATATGATATGTTACCATATTAGATTATATCAGTGGTTGAATTTTATCAGGAAGCCGGAAGATGAGTAAAAGTCAGATGACGCCATTGAAATGGTCAAAGTCATGCCTTGAAAGTTACTAAAGTCTAAACCATATGCCCAGGCTAGTACCCAGCAATGCCTTGCAAGATTGCAAAATTTCATCTTCTCATCTGATTATTCCCACTGTTTTCAACATCATTGACCTGGCTATATGGCATGGTCGCCTGAACTTCAAGTTTAGATTGGTATCAGACTTAAGGTTACTCATATGTCGGATGATGTTCACGTTCGGAATTGGTGGCCATATTGAACATCAACAGCTAAGTGCATGTGAACCATTAATTATCCAAGATTGAGTGAATTGCAGGCGCTACCAGTGATGTCTGAATATAAGTTGTTGTCAATCACGTTTCATGCGGGAAATATTACGTGCGCATACCCTAGGGCAGGAGAGTGAGAAAGCATCAAAATTGTGGCGACGATCATGTCAAATTGTCAATGGTGAGCTTCTGCCGCACATCCGCTACTATATAATAATGTTGAGAGGTCGTACACTTGAAAAAAGGTCGCCAAAATATGTTTTATGGTCCCTACATACCAATTTATGCCCACCATCCTCGCACGAAAACTCAACATGGAAAAAGGGATAAGAAAAAGAAAAATTCTATGAAAACAGAGAAACATGGCATATTCTATGGAAAACATGACAACCACAAAATAGAACTGTCAACAAAGAACAGAAGGAAGCCGAGTTGATCTCTGCTACTAGTATAAATAGTATGGGGAAGACCACCTCCCGATCGCACCGATCGCATTTCCAGGGCATATAGTAGATTTCACCCAATAGTGCTGGACCAGCCCATGCAGCACTCTGGTCATGTGAGAAGAGCCAGCCCACATCGGCCCACGTGACCCAATATGGAAGAGTGGGCCGATCAATCCCTACAACATTGGATCGGCCCACCTCCGGCATACTCCAATTTTCCCCAGGCATGATTAGCCAGCTGACCACTGTTTTGCGCATTGTGTGCAGCACGCACCTGCATTGTTCATGTTCATACCTTCAAGCGATAACAGTTGCATCAGTTGACTTTTGCTACCTTTGGCACCTGGGCTTTACGTTGCCCTGGGGTCGTCTTTCACTGGGGTCATCTGCACCGAGATCTTTCTCACTGGGGTCTTTGTACCGGGGTCACCTGGTCTTTTGTGCACCGGGCTTTCCTCAGCAAACCTTTTACCGGAGGGCGTCTCACCGGGGTCATTTTTCACAGCTTTGGCTCTCATTGGTAGTGTTGTGGGCAAGACCTCAAGAATGACTCTCCACTTGCTGGCGTGGTGAAACGTCCAGTAAGGGCTCTGGCGAGAACACTAAATTACCTTTTTTATGGTACATATGGGACTATCTAGCTAGTTTGTACACCTAGAGACTGTAACAGCCCAGCATTGTCCCGACCCCATCTGTTTCCATCCTTTTCTGATCCTATATTAAGTTCTTCATCAATCCACCCTTATCATCATCATCTGACAGAGCTATCACCTCAATCCCCCCTTTCTGCATGATGAGGTGCCCTGTTTCCTTCTGGACATCTGCAGGAACATTTTGGCAATCCCTTGGTTTTGAAAGGTGTTTCAAACACCTCATGTCCCCATGCTCAATTGGAGGGGTCCCAGCAGGACAGTAGTTACATGCCACATTCCAGTGTTTGGTCCTTGCCTTTTTCTCCCCTAGCTTGGTGAAATTCTCAGAGATGACATCTGGAGTACAACCTCCCTTGTTATGGTGCATAGTGGGGTAGAAAATGTAGAATAAAGTTCAAAAATCTTTGAAACCTTATGACAATGCAATATATCAAAATCTAGGTGCACCAGCAAGGGCCACCCTATTTTTGGAATTCAGACTTGGCGAGTGCCACCCTGGCGAAGTTGGTGCAGCAAATAGGCGCAACTTTGCCAACAGTACTCATCGGGGCCTTTTCTTACCGGGGTCTTTCACCGGGGGTCCCCCACCGGCCTGTTTACCGGGTTTTTTTACCGGGCCACCAGGTTTTTTGCACCGGGCCTTTACTTTTACCGGGGATGGCGTCTCACCGGGGGGTCGGATGGTCATTCTTTTTACCGGGGTCATTTTCACAGGCTTGGTTACCAGAATCTTTCCTTACCAGGGCCTCTCATTCAGGTCCCCACCAGGGTCGTTTACCAGGGTTGTTCACCAGGGTCATTCGCCGTCTCTCACTGGGGTCGTTTACTGGGGTCTCTTATCGGGGTTGTTTACCGGGGTATTTTGCTACGGGCTTTTCTCATGAAACTTTTTGATATAAAATCTTTCGAGCAAGTCCATTTGCTTGGGGGAAGGTGGCCGAAAAAAGCCTCTCACCCAGGTCCCCCACCAGGGTCGTTCACCGGGGTATTTTGCTACAGGCTTTTCTCACCAAACACCAGGGTCGTTCACCGGGGTCGTTCGACAGGTCTCTCACCGGGGTCGTTTACCGGGGTGTCTTACCGGGGTTGTTCACTGAGGTATTCTGCTACGGGCTTTTCTCACCAAACACTGGGGTCATTCACCGGGGTCGTTCGACAGGTCTCTCACCGGGGTCGTTTACCGGGGTGTCTTACCGGGGTTGTTCACCGAGGTATTCTGCTACGGGCTTTTCTCACCAAACACCGGGGTCGTTCGACAGGTCTCTCACCGGGGTCGTTTACCGGGGTGTCTTACCAGGGTGTCTTACCGGGGTTGTTCACTGAGGTATTCTGCTACGGGCTGTTCTCACCAAACTTTTTGATGTAAAATCTTTCGAGCAAGAGTCCATTTGTTTGGGGAAGGTGGCCGAAAAAGCATTGTCTGTCTGTCGGGCCAAATGTTATTCACAATCTTCATCACTTTGGGCTCGAAGCCCATGTCAAACATACCATCAGCCTCGTCAAGAACATAAGAAACTCATTTGAGGTTGGTGACACAGCCTGAATTAGCTGTCAGATCAGCCAGTAGTCATTTGTTTTACCAGGGTCATTTTTCACGGAGCTTTAGTTCCGGGTTTCTGCCTGGGCCATTTTTGATACCCCCACCGTTTTTGCACATTCAAGAGCCAATGGCTTTTATATTTGTTTAGCAAGTGGCCACCGTTCTCTACCCGTTAATATTGCCATCGTACGACAGACTGCCAGGGTATTTACATGAAATTGAATCAGCTACCTATTTTACAGTCTGCAATATATAAATGGCTAATGTATGTCGGTATATCTGTCAACAAGCTAAATGAATGACAAGGGAAAGAAACAGAAGCATGTCCAGAAATCAAACCTTCATTGTTTTCCCTTCGTTGTACCCCTAGCTGACCTCCTCAGCGCTGGGCCCTTGGGAAGTTTGACAGGTTCCCCGGATGATGCCACCGGTGGCGCAACTTGGCTGGGAAAGGCGTCCATGCTACTCAACGTTGTCAGTGGGCTCAGAGGATCACCCCAAGGTGAAATGGGAGAAGGGCGACCTGTACGCATAACGGGTAGAAAAGCGAGTGTCGGGGTATGGGGCAAAAGGCCATCTGAGGGGTTGGGCACCTGCTCTGGTACCGGGGCAATCGGCAAATCCGGTTCTGAAGGCGGCACTTGGGGAACCCGAAGTGCTGTGGCAGCAGGGGGACTTTGTGTGTGCCCATTGAGTACATGCTCTGCTTGAGGTAGGCCGGCAGGAGCGAGAGTTCGGGGACGGGGTGAAAGGCCAGCCGAGGCTGCTGGATGTGGGTGCTGAACCCCAGTGACTTCGACCTGGTGTTCTGGGGGCGATGCCAGCGGTTGGGCCAAGGCAGGATGAGGAGGCGAGAGGACAAACGACTGCCTGACCTGCACCTCACGGTAGGTCCTTGTACGGATGGGTGGCGGGTATACCGGAGGGGAGGTTTCCGCGCGCTGTCGTTCTCGTTGCAACATGTTTGCCACTTCTCTTCGTTGAGCATCCAGGGAGGCGGTCAAACCGTTCGTTGCAGCAACCATGTGAGCAACTTGAGACCTCTGAGCAGCCATGCCGCTCATCAGGCCCTGCGTCGTGTTCTCCACCGTATCGATCCTCATTGAGAGGCGTTCCATTCGTTCCAGTAACTCACTGGACAAGGTGGCTTGAGGGTGCTCTGTTGTTGGGAGATGTGAAATCACAGACCCCAGAGTCCGGTGCATCTGGTTCAGAGTGTCCAACATCTGCCCACTCATCATGGTGGAGGAGGCCAAGTGAGCCTCGAGGGTAGCCATACGGTTGTCCAAAACGTCCTGGCGAGTGACCATGTCTCTCACCTCTGGTGTCGGGGGGTTGGGACCGGTGACTGTTGTAACGCTCGATCCGGTTTTCACTACCCATCGAGTCTCCGGATTGTTTTGAATGCGGGAGGAACCCGGAGTAGGATGTTGTTGACGTGCGGGAGGGGGGCGCTTCTTAACAGCACCGGCAGTCGACGCGGGGACTTGGGAGCTGCGACGGCCCAAACGTTGGCCCGACACCTTTGGTCGAGTCTCTTCCTCTTCCTCTTCCTCTTCCTCTTCTTCTTCCTCTGAACTTAGAATTTGCACGCTCTTGCCTTTCTCCTTATTCCCCTTGCCCTTAACACGACATTCGATCGGTTTTGGCATTGAGGAATTAGTCGTCGGTCCCCCGGGTATGTGGGGCAGGATGCCATGCACCTTCCACTCCAGTTCCTCCATCTCTGATAGCCGCCGCCCTTGCAAACCAACCCGTTTCTCCAGAACTCGACTACAGACGTTCTTCCCCCTCTGGCAAGCCTCGCATGCGTAACTGCGCCCTTTGACCACACATTCCTTGCGCGACCGTCCCCTCAACCGACACCAATCGCACATGAGCAGTTGGTCCCGGAGTTTGCTGCCTGGAGGAGGAATTACCCCACCATGGGGAATTGCCGGGGCAGCCCTGGGCTTCCATTTCGTCTGCCTAGTCTTCTGGTCAACGGGACGTTGTTCTTCAGGGTCCTCCCTTCCTGACGATCGTGCCTCGATCGCTACCCTCTTCTTCTTCCGCCTCACTGTGCCCTGCTCTTCCAATTCTATCTCCCCCTCCTCCTGCTTGACCGGCAATGGGCCTTCCTCCCCATCCGAGCCCTCTACCCTCTTCCTCTTCAACCTCTCCTTCCGCAGCTCTTGCAACCCCGTCTCACGTTCCTGTCGCTTGACCAACGATGGCCCTTCCTCCTCTTCCGAGTCGTCGACTATACGTCTACTTTTGACTATCCGCGCTGGCCGTTTCTTATCTTTTTTCACTGGAATCCTAATCACCCCAGCTGTCGCGTCCACCGCCTGGCTATCAGGCGCCACGAATCCCTCCTTACCATCAACCTCCATTCCATGTAGCGGTGCGACAGGCGATGTAGCGTGAGTGCATGGTGGCTGGACTGGGATGGGAGGTTGGTAACCGGAAGGGGCAGGGGATCGGGGGGCCACAGCGTTGGGAGGTCGGAATGCTAGAGGAACTGTTGAAGGGGTTAAATATAGCGTTAGATTTCCAAGTAACACAGAAGCAATAAATAACGAACCTGGCGTCTTTGCACCATCCCGGTTCAAAGAGTCGCCTAAGGTCGGGAAGCGCTGTGCCCAGGCCGACTGGGGAATACGAGGGTCTTGCCGAGTGATGTTTATCCAGGCAATATCCCTCCCAGCCTCATAGGCTTCCATCATCTCTATATGTGTAGAAATAAAAAAGCGGGAGGGCCGGAAGTTTGGGTGTTGAACACTGGAGATTGTAGCCAGAAGCTGAGCTGTGCCAATCTGTAGAATAACCAAAGCAATAACTATTAAATGTGCTATGTAGCTATGCAGCGTAATGTGCTCACCACCAAGCCTTGGATTTCCGCTTTCTCCTTCTGGTGTTCTTGTCCTTCCCGATACTCTAAGACTGCAATCTCGACCAGAGCCATCGAAAGGTATGTGCGAAGCATATCGGCATGTTCGCTTTTCGGTTCCTAATATGAATCATCGACCAGGTTTCGACGACCACAGTTGAGATAGACGTACCGGAGCATCGGGTGAGGCGGTAAGCCACTGATCGAAGTCCCTCTCCCCAAGCAACAGGGACTCGACTAATGTCAGACAATGGCCGTATGAGTTATGCAGAGCCTGGATCACTTTGTATTTAGGAGGAAGGATGATAGACTCCATTGTTAGGACTACGTTGACAGACTGGTTGAAAAAACTTAGTCAATTCAAAACGGACGAATCACGTGAACAACATGGTGAGTCCGGCCAATGGAAACGGGAGGTGTGGTTCCGTTCCTCTAGTAGACCATACAAGCACGCAACACCAATTCTACATTATGGCAAGCAAGGACAAGACCTCAGGTACGTATGTATTCCTTTTTTGAATTAGGCCAACCGTTCTGCACCAGCCAAGCATCCTCAATTCGATATCGTACCACAGGCATTACCACGGCCAAACGGCCAACCAAATCCATTCAACGTATTTCGTTCGAAGCCCACGAACCCATTCCTTATACCACCCCTAAATCCTCTCCCAGTTGAACCCACGGCACCGCTCGTTGAACCAACAGCCCTTCCGGCATCCCTACCATCAGTCCCTCCCAATACACAAGAGATCAAGGAATGGCGTCCACTCAGGATAAAGGTTGCAACAAGCAGTAAACAATTACGAAGACCCTCTCCCGAACCCATGGAAGTGGATTCAAACGATGCAAGTTCCGATGTTGCTGCAGAGCTTGGGGTTGCCGACACTCATACATCGTCCCAACAGGCACTGGCTGGTAACGATGACAACATGGAGGAAGACTCCAGTAGCAGCGACAATATTGAGGTAATAGATGGGCTGTACCGCCCTCCGCACGCCGGGGAAATCGAACACCGGAAGGACATCAAGCTAGGCAATGCTGTGCAGGGAAAGATGGTGAAATCAGAAGCTGGGCAGTCCGGGGGGAAGGATGCTGTTAGGGAACCAGTAGTGCAGACGCAAAATGCCTCTGGTAGTACCAGCCATAGCCCGGCCACCGGTGTCGTTGCTTCCGGTGTCACGCACAAGGCTAGAGTACCCGATCCTGCCGGTGCTCCCGGTGTATCTGGGGTACATGTTGCTGGTGACCATGACACCGAAGCAGGTAACC
>QMFE01007452.1:0-14126 GCA_003314665.1 Tricholoma sp. MG77 | reverse complement strand
GTGCTCGTCGTCGTCGTAGGCGGCTAGCACCCGCGGTCCACCCCACGAGCAGGTGCTCCCAGGCATGGGGCGGTTGTTGACTTGTCCCCGGTTTGGCAGGGTTTGGGGGGGCCGTTAATGTGACGTGGTGGGCATATGAGGGTGGGTATGTACCTGGCAGATATCTCATGCGTCGGAGCTGTCATTCCCCTTCTGTAGCCTATTTCGTTCGTCGTTTAAAACCTAAACAAGAAAGAAAAAACAGTTAATCAGTTGATAAAAACAAGAAACAAATGAAAAAAAAACTTACCTGGGGGCACAAGGTGGCTCTTCTGTAGCTACTGGTGGTGTTGGCAGGTTGTGGGCGACATCAGCATGTGCATTTGAGGTCGACATAGTGCTGGTGGTGGAGCAAGGAGTGGTGGCGGCGGTGTACTACTGTCGATTATGTGAGTATTAGAGTTTGATCTGAGTTTGAACTTACTTTTACCAGTACCAACCGCAACTGACGGACCGAAATAAACCCGCCAAACCCGTCGCACGGGTGTGGGTTTTCAACGGGTACCTCAAACACGACCCATACCCGTACCCGTCTAACCCATACCCGCGTACCCGCGCGGGTTTGCAAACCCGTGACGTGCACTAGACCTGATGGAATGACAGCAACTCCTATTCTTGGTGGACCTGGTGTCACTGCATCCAATCTTGGCACTAACACTGGTACTGCTGGTACTGCAGATGCTACTGAGAACACAGGCACTCTTGATACAGCTGTTGCAGCAAGCCAGGATGAAGAACCAACTTCTCATGGAGTTTTGGCGATCTGCAATGGATATGTCTCAGACTACCGGAATCTTCACATCTCAAAGGCCGCCGCTCTCACACACATTCTTACAACACTCACCACAGTGCTTCCTGAAGGAAATAAAGCTGTGGAACATCCCTTTGGTTGTTATATTGCAATACTCGAAAATCATGACCAGTTCATCACTGCAGCAGGAAAGTGTGGAACAAGAGATCATTCACTCTCACCAGAGGAAGACAATCAGCATGATGAGGAGGAAGAAGAGAGAGAAACATGCCAGGCCAATAAGAGGGCTCGCTTCAACACATTGTCGGACAGCTCCAAGCTTGTGTACCCCTGGTGTAAGTCTGCAGACTCATGACATCTGTACTAATAGGGCATGACACGGGTAACCCGCAGGTATAATTTGGGGTACCCGCACCCGTACCCGTGAACACCATACCCCTACGGTTAGGGGTGCAGTTTTACCGCAGGTTTGTGCGGTTTTACGGGGGTTTGTGTGGGTACTCACGGTTTCCCACAGCATTTGATAGAAATAGTATATATCTACATAATTAGATACACTAAGAAACCCCTCCACTCGTGTTAGCAGCGAGGGAGGGGTCGTTGTTGTCATAGCCACTTAGAACTAAATAAAGAACCCCTCCACTCGCATTAGCAGTGAGGGAGGGGTCGTTGTTGTCGTAGCCACCCAGAACGGAATCAAAAAAACCTCTCCACTCACGTTAGACGCGAGGGAGGGGTCGTCGTTGTCGTAGCCACCCAGAGCAGAATCCAAATAACCCCTCCACTCGCATTAGCAGCGAGGGAGGGGTCGTTGTTGTCGTAGCCACCCAGAACGGAATCAAAAAAACCCCTCCACTCACGTTAGACGGGAGGGAGGGGTCGTTGTTGTTGTAGCCACCCAGAGCAGAATCCAAATAACCCCTCCACTCGCATTAGCAGTGAGGGAGGGGTCGTTGTCGTAGCCACCCAGAACAGAATCAAAAAAACCCCTCCACTCACGTTAGACGCGAGGGAGGGGTTGTTGTTGTTGTAGCCACCCAGAGCAGAATCCAAATAACCCCTCCACTCGCATTAGCAGCGAGGGAGGGGTCGTTGTTGTCGTAGCCACCCAGAACGGAATCAAAAAAACCCCTCCACTCACGTTAGACGCGAGGGAGGGGTCATTGTTGTCGTAGCCACCCAGAATGGAATCAAAAACCCCTCCACTCGCATTAGCAGCGAGGGAGGGGTCGTCGTTGTCATAGCCACCCAGAGGTGGTGGTCGTTGTCGCCTAGAAAAAAACTAGAACCCCCCGGCTCGCATTTGAAGCAAGGGAGGGGGTGGTGGTGGCCGTGGTTGCCTAGAATCAAACCAGATATCACCCCGCTCGCGTTTGGAGCGGGGGAGGGGCTGTTGGTGCCGTAGTTGCCTAGAATCAAACCAGAGATCACCCCGCTCGCGTTTGGAGCGGGGGAGGGACCGTTGGTCCCGTTGTTGCCTAGAGAGGTATGTTGATAGAATAAGAAACCCCTCCACTCGCATTTGGAGCGAGGGAGGGGTGGTGGTCACCCAGAGGGGGTTGGTTGTTGTTGTTGTTGTTGTTGTTGTTGTTGATGTTGCTGTCAATGATTGTTGACATTGATCAACAAAGTCAGGTGATTAGGCACCCAGCTATCGGTACCCACAAAAACCTGTAGAACCGCGGGAATGGGTACGGCAATGTCCAACCCGTACCCGTACCCAAGCATACCCGTGACCACATTATCACGGTGTTACCCATACCCGTGTCATGCCTTATGTACTAATACACTTCACCGTCGGCCCCCGATCAGTACCCTGATCCCAAATACCAACTCATCATCCCTATACCATCGACAACATTAATATCCACAGCTACACCAATATCCATGACTCCACCATTGCAATAGTCGGGCCCTGTTTGGCACCCGACGACCACCACCGACAACATCAGCGACATTCCCGATAATTCATCACCGACATCATTACCTGAACAACCAATGCTCCACAAGACAATGGATGAGCCTGATACGGCTCTCAAGAAACACATGGTGCACCTGATGTGGCCTTTTACTTACACAATCTAAAGGCCCCCTGATATAGACCTTTATTTTTTAATATCCAACCTTTGTTCCCACTTCTGTGTAACGAAGATATAGTAAATACTTATTCTTTCATTTGTAGTAACTAAGGTTCCCACTTCTGTGTAACGAAGATAACTTGATCCTGTCTGACTTGCCCACCTCACCTAACCCAGCTCCCTTCCACCTGGAATACGACAGAGAGCAGACAGATCGCTTTATCGGTCAATCTGGAGAGAACTCGGAAGCTGCTCAAGCTTTACACAAGTGACCCTAAAGGTGCAAAGTCTGACCTACTCAACCAGCCTGACTGCCCTGAATTTCCAGATGGAGAATGGAAGAACATCCTTGCAGGTTGTGCTGTCAACCTTGATAATGGTTTGTCCGGGTACCACTCCACTTCCAACAATGATGAACACTTCGAAATCTTGGGTGATCTGGAGTTCAAGGTACCATCAGTCACTCTGAACAAGATTGTCAACACTACTGGTGATTGGAGTATTGCATGGAACAAAACCATTTGAGCAACCATCTTTGCATTCCCCCACAGATCGAAGGAACTCTCAGGCTATGGTGAAACTATCATCAATCTTTTTGGTGCAACACATGTCAACTTCCACCCACATGTCATCGTGTTTGATCGTGCTGTCTGTCATTGAGTAGGATCACAATGTGATGTTGAGCTTACAGATTTACATGAATTCCTCGACCTATGAACAAGTCATATGGACAACATTGGAGCAGTAGTCGTCCATACAGGTGGTGTACAAGTACACAATACTCCCCACAAGAAAAGTGAATCATGCAACCAATGGAATCAAGGTGTCTGCACCCTGGATGACACTGTGTGTTGCCGGATGCATGTATGCAACATCTGTAAAGAAAAGGGTCACAAGGGACCTAATTGTGCTTCCAAGACTCAAGCTTGATTTTATCCATATCTTCTTCATCTTGCTATCTTTCTACTCCGACTCTCAATCTTTGGTTTTACTACCCCCTTGAGGCATGCTGGGGGCTATCAAAAAATGATTGATCTTTCAGAGGGGTCTTGACAGCCTCTCTGAGAACTGTTACAGTTTTCCATATCACATGACCAAGCTCATCATGTGACCACACCCTGTGACCCCAAGTTCCCTTATCCATGACGACACACCTCATTCCCACCCTATCTCTGACTCATGACATGTGTTCCCACATCAGCTGTCGACTCGTGACAGATGTTCCCATGTCAGCCAGTGGACTGACTCATATTTACTTTTCATTTGCCTTTGTTTGGACTATTTCTCTCATGTTATTCTTGTGCTGACTGATGCTGATTTCTATCAGACTCTTATCTACCTATGGCATTATTCCCTCTTGATGGTTATCACTGTGCTTACTGATACTGACTCATATTAGCTTACTGTATGCTGACTGATACAGATCTTTATCAGAGCTTTGTAAGACTAGTTCTGATTGGTAGATAAGCTAGACAGTTTATGTATATAAACTGTTGTAGTTACACAGGTCTGGCTCTCCAGCTTGACCTAGACTAATCAACATCTTATCTTGAACATCCACTCCTTGCGTGAATCCACTTAGAATGCCACTAAGTGAGAGACTCTTGATTGATGTAACTAGAGGACTTCTAGTTATAGGACGACAGACTTCGGGATAGGACTATTTGTCTTAACAAGAACCATGGTCAATGGACCATCTCATTCATGAGCGTGCTATTGCACTTGGTCTCTTCATTGATGAATCATCTAATCTTACTTATACATCAGCACTCAATTCTTACATAACTTTCTGCAGACAGCACCGTTTCCCTGTTGAATCCACTGAAGAGACTCTTAGTTTCTTCACAGTCTACATGTCAACTTTCATCAAACCTGACTCTGTCAACTCATACCTATCTGGTGTAGTGAACCAGCTGGAACCCTTTTCCCCCAATGTCAGAACTCACCGAAACAGTATTCTCATCAGACATACTGTTGAAGGATGCTGCTGCTGTTTTGGTTCTCCCATCAAGTGTAAAAGACTGCTCTCTGAGTCTGACCTCAAGGTCGTAATTGAGAAGCTGGGCAGGTTGCAATCACATGATGAGAAACTATTCTTGGCAATTCTACTCTCTGGTTTCCACGGACTGATGCGCCTTGGGGAACTCTGTTTCCCTGACAGAATAGTGTCATGAAATTACAAGAAGGTTTCACTTCATCACACTGTCATTGTCAATGATGACCATTACTCTTTCTTCCTTCCTGGGCACAAGGGAGACCGATTCTATGAAGGCAACACTATCATCATCCAGAACACCAACACTGTGACAAATTCCTATATGTACTTCAACTCATACCTGGCATCTCATGACCAACTGCATTCATTCCAACCTGAACTGTGGCTGCAAAAAACTGGAGAAGTTCCTACATGTGGATGGTTCATGATGAAACCAAGAAAGTTTTTTCCCAAAGACATTGGAGGCCAGTCCATGCATGCTGGTGGAGCCACATCTCTGGCTGAGGCTGGAATTGCTCCTTCTGTCATTCAGGCTATTGGTTGGTGGGCATCAAGCACCTTCTAAATCTACATCTGAAAGAACCCAGTTCTTTTGCAGGCTCTGCTTTTTGGGCATCTGGCACATCAACCTGCTCCCTTTTAGTATCATTTCTTACTGTTATGGCCTGTTGCCTGACTTCTACAGTGGGCAATAGACATCTTACAGTGGACTATGGACTTCAACTTGTATTTCTTTGCATTCCTGATCACTCTGTTCAACTTGTATTCTTTCTTTTGTCTTTTTTACCCTTTACTTATTCTTTCTTTCCCTTCCATCCCTTCCCACTTTCTTTATAGGATTATAGGGATTCACACTCAAAATACATGCCTGCAGACCCGTTGGGGTGGTCCGCACTGCGCTGCCACCTCACGGAGCCTTGTGACTCCCTATTTATCCTTGAACATCTGCCTGTCAAATCTCATTGGAAGGGAGCCGGGTTAGGCAACCAACACTGAGGTGGGCAAATCAGACAGGATCAAGGTATCTTCGTTACACAGAAGTGGGAACATTAGTTACTACAATTGAAAGAATAAGTATTTACTATACCTTCGTTACACAGAAGTGGGAACGAAGGTTGAATATCAAAAAATAACGGTCTATATCAAAGGACCTTAGGACCGTGTAAGTAAAAGGCCGCATCAGGCACGCCATGTGTTTCTTGAGAGCTGCATCAGGCTCATCCGTTGTCTTGTGGAGCATTGGTGGTTCAGGTAATGATGTCGGTGATGCGTTATCAGGAATGTCGCTGATGTCATTGGTGGTGGTGGTCGGGTGCCGAGCAGGGCCCGACTGTTGCGATGATGGAGTCGTGGATGTTGGTGTAGTCGTGGATATTAGTGTTGTCAATGGTATAGGAATGAAGAGTTGGTATATGGGATCGGGGTACCGATCGGGGGCCGACAATGAAGTGTGTTAGTACTGTCGTGAGTCTGCAGACTTACACCCATGGTCTATTACTCATTAGTTGTCTTTAGAATGATTTTATAGTAGTCTAATCTTACAGTGGGATGATCGGCCTAGACCATGACCTCTCTTTCCTGGTTTCTGAAACTGGCTGTCCCTGTGCAAGCGATCCATACACTCCAGGCTTGAGAGTTTCAAGCCTGTGCTTGCCTAACTCCCTCAAGTCTGCGATTCATTTTGTGTTCCCACCCACCCACATCCTGGGTATTGGTTTGAGCCCACCTATCTGGCACCAGCTGGTAGCTTTCCTTGACTGTTGTTTCCTTCCCACTGGATTTTGAACAACAGAGAGGTTTTGATGCACCTGTAAGGGCAAGACCCAGAAGATGAGGAAACACAGAGGGCACAAAGGCACCAGGGGCCACAAAGGGCACAGGGAGTCTATAAAGACTATGCAATGACAGAAGTCAATGCTATAAGCAAGTTATACTGGGGGGATTCTTAGATGTTGGATTAAAGGGATCTCTACTACTACCAGTTGCCCATAATAGGGCTGTAGCCAAACAATAACAAATAAAGGTAAGTAGAATAGAATAGTAAAGAATGAGAAGAGTTTCCATGAATAACAGTAAATAGGGAAATATATGTACCTGGAGGGCTGTCCCCTTACAGCACCCTTGCTATGACACCACAACATTCCTATTAGCACACACTGGCATGTATTACTGTAGGGATCCACACTCAAAATACATGCCTGCAGACCCATTGGGGTGGTCTGCACTGCGCTGCCACCTCATGGAGCCTTGCGACTCCCTATTTATCCTTGAACATCTGCCTGTCTGTTATGTCCCATTCTGTTCCTTGGACTTAATCCATTCCACGGACTCCTGTTACAAACGGAAGAGAACATGCATAGGGGGATGGAATGGACGACAGACAGACACATGAGGTGACGTGAGCTTGGAACAGATTGCAACAGAAGTATCACTTGCTGTGTGAGTGCGGGGAACAAGCACAAACAGTTTCAGAGGGTGTAGCAGTAGTGTGAAGACATGAATGGAGTTGCACACAAGATCGAGCGCAGAGAGCGAAGTGTGAAGCAGATGCAGAGGTGCTTGCAGAAGAAGCTGTAGTGAATGTAAGCCTACTCGTCCAAGAGGGGAGCATACACAGCTTCGAAGAACTGGCGGACATATGGGCTAATGGCTTCAACCATGCAGAGCAGGCCAGTTGTGCCCTGACCTAGCGACGAGCCCGTATTTTGGAATTAAGAGAAGAGGATGACTAGGAGTAAGAGAGCAGACAAGACTGAGTTAAATGATGGATGTATTACGGTGGTTACGCATGGGAACACACGCGGACCACACAGGTAATGGACAAGTACAAAGTATAAGCAAATTAGAGTTACAACGGAAAACGGGGTTGTATCGAAGTTGATAACAAAGCTAAAGAATAAGAGTGGGAGCTACAGCTATTTAACAAGCGTGGCACTCCGCGATTATGTAAGACAGGTATGGAAGAACATAATTGAAATAATAGTGAATGAATTTCAAATGAATGAATGAGATGAACTAAGAATACAGACTTGAAATAAGGATTGCAAATTTGGTTGCACACAGCATGACCCAGGATAAGTGCTAAGTGCAAGGCAAGAGTGCAGCGGAGTGGATCAGATGATGGCGGAGCCACATGGTGCACGCGCAGAAATAGCTTGCACAAGAATAGATGCAGGTTGCAATGCGAAACGAGGTTATTGCACGAAAATGGATGCATGAGGTGTGGGGAGCTCAGGAGACATGCAGAAGCGGAAGCGCGGCGCGCACAGGGCGTATAGTAGACTTCACCCAGTAGTACTGGAGTAGCCTACACGGAATTAGTCCATTTACCATGAGACAGCCTACATTGGCCCATGTGACAAGAATGGCCGATTCAGAAGGGTCAGTCAAAGTGCCAGGCAACACGCCATGAATGCTGGATTGGCCCATGGTAGGACACAGTCACACAGGTCTGCGGGACACACCTCCCGGGCAAGCTATATATAGTATTACACCGGGATGATAGTACCTGTGCCTAACACCCGGTGGTACCCACCCCTGGTAGTACCGCCACCTAAAACCAGGCACTACCCCTCTGGGATACCCTGACATATGGCACAGCCACCTCCTGACACACCACCCGGATATCAAAGCATGCTAGATCTGATATTCATCCGGCGACATTCTTATGAACTGGAGGACACCCAACTGGTGAAATCCAGGTGACTACCAGGGTGTACTAAACACTGACTAATGAATGCAAAATCAAGCTGCTGAGTGGTTCTATTTGTATGTTTAAATAGTACACTTGTCTAATCTCATTCCAGGCTACCCACCCAGGAGATAACATGCAGTGCTGCCCACTAGACCTGGCACTAAACATCTGGGATACCGCCTGGAGCACAGGCTCCTCCTGGTCCCTGGCACACCACCCGGATATCAAAGCACCCTGGATCTGATACTCATCCCAACACATTTTTACCCTGGAATGGTCAAAACAGGGTGACCACGCCCAGTGCACATTAACCAGCTGTTTATATTTCTTAGGTTCTAGTTGTATGTTCAAGTAGTACTCATGTTTGATCTCAATTGAATCCCAATCTTTCTGGAAACTACCGCAATATTATTCTCCAGCAGATGAGGAGTACATATAAGTATGTATACTAAAAATGTTTACCACCTCAGACAACCTGGGATTTAGCTGTCACCCGGGGCAATCTCCTTAAGATCTGCTCATTTCAAGTCTTGCTTTGCAACCCTGCTGATTTGTCCGCCGTAGTTTCTGCCCTTGGGGGTTGGGATTCCTGGGTGCCAAACAATGACAAGGGGCTCATGGGATCCCCCCAAGGAGGTATGGAGGTGTCTATAGTTGGACGGGATGAGGGAACTTGCAAATCGACTTCAGCAGGGGAAGCTGCAACACTGTCGGGGGGAGGCACATCCTGCTCAATTGTTGCAGGTGTACATTCAGCTGGCATAGCGACCTCCGGGAGTTCTGGCTTACCTAATGGAAAAGGCACATGGGCAGGTGCATTGGAAGCCAAGCTAAAGTCGGGTGTGGGCACATGGGGTACAGCTATTGCTTGGTTGACAGGGGCTTTGCCACCGATGGGGCCAAGAACTGAAATGGTATCCTGGGGAGATTGTTCCGCCAATGGCAAGGCTGTTTCACTAACCTCTGGAGTTAGAAGCCCGGCTTCGACGACACCATGTTCAACTAATGTTGCCGACAAGAAAGAACAAGGAGGGCTGGCATTCGTGACGGTAATGTGAAAGGGGGTGGGTTCCAAGTCTACCTGAATGGCCTGGTTCACCCTGTCCCCAATGACAGGCCAATGTGGAGCCGGATGCATTCCTCGACCATCATCCATTGCCTCAGCATGCAAAATCATATCCAGATCAATTTCCATTGGTCCTGTTGCAGAATGTTCAGCGTGAGCGGGACCTGGAGGAGCCACATCGTTCCAGGGATCATTCAAGCATCAGTTGACACTCGCAACCTCCTGATGGTTGTTCTCAAGTCCTGCTGTCAGACCTTGCAACATGGCTTCTATCCTGTGCATCCTGTGTGCATATCCATTGAGCTGCATGTCAGAGGCTGATTGCATGGGGGGGGCAGCCTGAATCGAGATCCGTTTGAGGTTATCGCTCATCTCATGCAATGCCCTCAACACCTCCTGCTGCATGTCGTTCATTCCAACCACTGCTCGCTCTACCGCCAATAACCGCACATCAACTACATCTTGATGAGCCCCCATGCGATCCAACGTGGAAGGGGGGGGATCCCTGGAAACTGTGATTTTTCGACCTTGAGTGCCATCTGACTTCTCAATCCACCTAGTTTGAGTTGACGGTCCAGCCTCTGCATGTTGCTGCTTGGCGACAGGCATGGAAAGGCACCGTTGCTGCCTGGTAATTGGAGGAGGGGAAAGGTGCCATTGTTGCTTGGCTGGTTTTTGTTTCATCGAACACTCGTTGCCGTCTTCATCCCCATCATTCCCTGCTATCTCCGACCGTTCTCTTTTTCTCTCCCTCTCCCTCTCCTTCTCCTTCTCCTTTTCTACCTCTCCTTTGTCCTGCATGACAACCTTTTCCACATCAGAGCTTGCGGCACTGGAATCTGGCTTCAAAGACGGATGTCTTTGTCTGTTCCCACTGGACACCCGTCTTTGTCTTCCCCGACTTTGAGGAGGTCGGGGAACATTAACCTCCGGCAAAGCCAGTTCTACCCCTGATATCTTCCACTGCAGCTCTGCCTCCTCTGTAAGCTCTTGTCTCTTCCTTCCCCAACCTACAGGAACCCGGCTACACCTTGTCTTCCACTGGCAGCAATTTGAGCATGTTCCGACATCGGGAACCTCGCATTCAAACACCGGCCTCTTCTTTCCTGCTGGCAAGTCCACATCCTCAGCAGTACGGACAATATTGCACTGTTGGCAAGCGTCGCAAGTCAGAAGTTCCTTACGCATGGGGTGGCCAACCGGCAGGAGAATACCGCCATGCATAATGGGGGGAGGTGGCTTGGGTGTATAGTGGGTCTGGGGACGCCGGGTTGGCTTATACAACAAATGAACAGAAGCCGTATTTGCCAAAGCATCGTCAACAGGTTCCTCCTTCACAAGCTCCTCGTCGGTTATTTCCACATACTTCTTTGATTTGTATGCCGTCATCTTCCGCCTCTCGCACTTCTGTTTTGAATTGGCTTGATCGACATCCATCAGGTCATCGGAAGGTGGAAGAGGTTTAGGAACAGGAAGCTGCGGCAGTTGGGCAGCAGGCATAATGGTTGGTGGAGGGATGAAGCTAGTTCAGGGATTAGAATTAGTAGGGGCGGGTGTCTGCAATGTCTGTGGCACTAGAAATCATGATAAATTGCTAGGCTAGACATCAACAAGTACCATCCTTACCGGGTGTTCTTGTGCCATCTCGATCCCACCACTCCCGGTACTCAGGTGAGTCAGTTAACCAAGTGGACATCGCAATTCTTGGATCCTGATGATGAATGCTCGACCAGTTGATGGGGTGGTCGATCTCGTATGCATCAAATAATTCAGCATAAAGCGACATGAAGAAACGAGATGGCACAAAATCCGGGAGATTCGGTATAATCTCTGGAATGAGATTTGTTGTTCCAAGCTAAGCACCAGCAATGCAATAGATGAGGCAACTTTGCATCAAATATAAGAAATATTACATACCGCCATTTGTACCAGATCCTTGGCAGTCATCCGGCCTCGCATTTGCAAGACTTCCTCCTTTATGGCTATCTCCAAACGTACCATATCCATAAACGCGCGAGCTTTGTGAAACTCATTAGTAGGATCCTAAGAGAGCAATGTACATGAATGTAAATCAGGAGACATTTAGTAGACATACCGCCACTCCACTGGATAATGAGGGCCAAACCTCCTCCAACTTCTGGTCACCGAGAACGAGTTTTTCCACCAACGTCAAACAACTGCCATATGATTGATACAACACTTGAATTATGGCAAGACGAGGGGTCAGAACAGGTTGGTTTGCCATTTGGTGTTCGGAATTCAACCTGAGTCGTTGGGATTATGATTCAAAATTAGAATTACTAAGTTCAACATGCACATGATCATGCCATGTCCTACCAGGTTCATAACAGTTGCATCTGGCTATTACTCTGGAAAACAAAATGGGTACGCAAAACAATTTTATCCAAAAAAATTAGTAGTCTACTGACAGCATTTGCATTAGATTCACAGGAGCAGCCCACCCGTCTGCCACAATTGCCAGCGAAGGAAGGGACTTGCAATCCATTTGCGGTCAGGTCAATTGGCGCCTCTGCCAAACCAGTTAACCCGTTTGCTGTCAAAAAAGTTGTGGGAAAAAAGTCAACTACCAGGATGGTATCATCTTTGGTCCCCCCGTCCATGACTGGCGTTCCCGGGTCAGGCCCCTCCCCTCTTTCGCTGCCGCCATTGCCTTTGACTGCCATGGGGGTGATACTTCACGGTGCAGTGGTAACAAACCAAGTGAAGCCCCCTATCTCCTCTGGAAGAGTGCCCTTCAAAAGGTTCCTGATGAAGGTGCCCAGCAGCCGAACCAAGCCTGCAAACATGCCGGAGCCAAGTTCATCTGAAGAGGAGGATGCGTTGGCACTGGCTGACACTCCCACTTGATCTCAAATGGAGCAGGTGAATGATGATGACCAGGACGGCGATATTGACAAATCATTGAGTGATCCTGACATCAGGCCGGTAATAGAAATAGACCCTTCCATGAAGGTCCCCATAGCCGATATTACACCATTCAATCGACAACAAGCAGCTGGCAACAAGCAGCTGGAAGTGTTCCTCGACACAAATCCCCCAAAATACAGGTCACAGATGGGTATTATGTTCCCCTTTCCAGGACCATCAAACCATTCATCGGGAAACCTCCAAGTTCTCTAGGAATGAAGCCCAGTGACAAGGCAGAAAAGACACAAGCACTGGATGGTCAAGCCGACGGAATGGATGTTGATGTTGCGTCCACGACGATCTGTGAAGCCGATGAGGGGATGGCCATGGATATCGACCTGCTCACCATAACCCATAAGACAAGTGACACCAACACCCAGATTATGGCCGGCACTCAAGTTCAAGACAACCAGACGACAATAGGTGAGCCATCTACCGGAGCCAACCCAGGATGATGACTGGAGGTTTACCAGCTGCCGTTCACTTGGTACCTGACGATACTCCAGGGGCTGGATCTTCAAGTTCACCAGACATTTATAATCCGTCACCGAATCACAGTATTCAACATATTCATATCGACCATCAGCATATCCAAGATAGCCTCAGGCAGAAGGTATGTGATCTTTCAGCCCATAATGTTATGTTTACCTGTGATCAACAGGAGGAGTCATGGACCATATCTCCTGGCAGCTTTGCAGCCTACCATCTAGTTAACACATCCATGCAGATGCAAAAGGACCTAGAACGTAACTCTGCACAGCTCCGGGATCTCATGAAAGTTGAGAGGGCATTGAAGAATGCATCAATGCATGCAAAATGATGCTGGAAGGGAGCCAGGTTAGGCAACCAACACTGAGGTGGGCAATTCAGACAGGATCAAGGTATCTTCGTTACACAGAAGTGGGAATGTTAGTTACTACAATTGAAAGAATAAGTATTTACTATACCTTCGTTACACAGAAGTGGGAACGAAGGTTGAATATAAAAAAATAACGGTCTATATCAAAGGACCTTCAGACCGTGTAAGTAAAAGGCCGCATCAGGCGCGCCGTGTGTTTCTTGAGAGCCGCATTGGGCTCATCCGTTGTCTTGTGGGGCATTGGTGGTTTAGGTAATGATGTCGGTGACGCGTTATCAGGAATGTCGCTGATGTCATCGGTGGTGGTTGTCGGGTGCTGAGCGGGGCCCGACTGTTGTGATGATGGAGTTGTGGATGTTGGTGTAGTCGTGGATATTAGTGTTGTCAATGTAGAAATGAAGAGTTGGTATATGGGATCGGGATACTGATCGGGGGCCGACGATGAAGTGTGTTAGTACTGTCGTGAGTCTGCAGACTTACACCCCTCCCCACTTGAAAGAATTGTGTGGGTTTTTTAGACCTCTGTCCTGTTTTCGTCTTCCCATCTGTCGAGGGCATCTGTGTCTGCCATTTCCGAGCCAGGGCGCCATTCATCATGTTCTTTTCCATATCCTTCATATCGCACAAGGTATTGTATGCCTCGGCCCCGCCGGCGGGCTTCCACGATTTTGTCGATATACCACTCTTCGGTGCCATCCTCGGTGACTATGGGTTG
>QMFE01007411.1:0-17372 GCA_003314665.1 Tricholoma sp. MG77 | reverse complement strand
TACCAGATGAGCCCACTCATCTACTATGGTCTATTATGATCTGTGGGCCCACATTAGTTGGACCATTGCAAACAGCCTAAAGCCACCATTAGTTGGTTCATTTGTAATGGTCCAAATACACTGAAGGCCCTGGGGTCATGGATTTGAGGGTGGGTCACATATGAGGCACCAAGAAGCTACTGAGGAAGACACATAAGGGTCTCTGAAAGTAGTTGTTATCCACAAACCACTGTGAGGCCATGGGGGTCACTAAGGGTCTTGGATTTGACGGTGATGGTGGCTCACAGATGGGGAACCAAGAAGCTACTGAGGAAGACACATAAGGGTCTCTGAAAGTAGTCGCTTTCCACAAAGTGCTGTGAGGCCATGGAGTCATTAATGGTCATGGGTTTGAGGGCAGCCCACTCATAGGGAACCCAGAAGCGACTGAGCAAGCCACATAAGGGCCTCTGAAGGTAGTGTTGCACCAGCCCAGACTGGCTGGCCTGCCTCCCTCATCAGAGGCCTTTGCCAGTCCTTCGGCTCCTGCGCCACCCTAGACATCACTGAGGAAGATAAGGGTCTCTAAAAGTAGTTGTCATCCACAAGGGGCTCTTGTGCCATGGTGTCACAATGGGTCATGTATTTGAGGGTGGGCGGCTCACAGATGAGGAACCAAGAAGATACTGAGGAAGTCACATAAGCGTCTCTGAAAGTAGTCGTTATCCACAATGAGCTGTTAGGACAAAGTGTCACTAAGGGTTATGGATTTGAGGGTGGCTAAGGCATGACACGGGTATGGGTAATACCGTGATAATGTGCTCACAGGTATGCTCGGGTACGGGTACGGGTCGGACGTTGCCGTACCCGGGCAATACCGTACCCATTCCTGCGGTTTACGGGTACCGATAGCCGGGTGCCTAATCATCTGACTTGGTTGATCAACGTCAACAATCATCGACAACATCGACAACAACAACAACAACAACAACAGCAACATCAACGGCGACACCAACACCAACACCAACACCAATGGCCACGGCTCTGGGAGACCACCACCACCCCCTCCCTCGCTCCAAATGCGAGGGAGGGGTTTCTTGTTCTATTCTAGGCAACAACGGCAACAACGGCCCCTCCCCTGCTCCAAATGCGAGCGGGGTGGTATCTGTTTTATTCTAGGCAACCATGGCCGCCACCTCCCCCTCCCTCGCTCCAAACGCGAGCGGGGTGGTTTCTGTTCTTTTTCTGGGCAACAACAGCTGCCACCACCCCCTCCCTCGCTGCAAACGCGAGTGGAGGGCTCTCTTCTTCTTTTGTGGGCAACGACGGCCGCCGCCACCCCCTCCCTCGCTGCAAACGCGAGTGGAGGGCTCTCTTCTTCTTTTCTGGGCAACGCCAACCGCCACTCCCCCCTCCCTCGCTGAAAATGCGAGTGGAGGGTTCTCTCATTCTTTTCTGGGCAACGACGGCCGCCACTACCTTCTCCCTCGCTGCAAACGCGAGTGGAGGATTCTCTTTCTCTTTTCCGGGCAACGACGGCTGTCACTACCCCCTCCCTCGCTCCAAACATGAGTGGAGGGGGTTCTACTTCTATTCTAGGCGACAACAATGACAACAACAACGTGCTGGGCAACAACGACAGCGACGACCCCCCCTCGCTCCAAATGCGAGCGGGGGGTTCTTCTGATCTGGACAATGACGACGACGATGACGACCCACCCCCCTCACTGCAAATGTGAGTGGGGGTTTTTCCTGTGCTGGGCAACGACGATGACGACGACCCCCTCCCTCACTCCAAATGCGAGCGGGGGGGTTTTATGTTCTGGGTGATGATGCCGACCCCGACCCCCTCCCTCGCTACAAACGTGAGTGGAGGGTTTTGTAGCTTAATTATATATATTTATAATAAAACTGTAGAAAACCGAGTGAAAACCGCTCAGACCCATAGTAAACCCACCCAAACCCGCGGAAACACCGCACCCGTTACCATACGGGTACGGTGTTCATGGGTATGGGTAAGGGTTGACCAAAATATACCCGGGGGTAACCCGTGTCATGCCTTAAGGGTGGCTCACTCATGGGGAATGAGGAAGGCACTAAGAAAGACACATATTGGCCTCTGAAGGCTCTGTTGGACCGGCCCAGCCCGGGTGGCCTGCTGTTTGGCTCAGAGGTCTGAGCAAATCGTTTCACCCATGGGCTGCCCAGATCAGACGCCAGCCTGCTATGCTCACCCAAATTTCGAAGATAAATGGACACATCCTCCATTCACACTTCTAGACTACCTATATAGTATTATGTACCATACGTATTGACGAACACACTCTGCACTGTCCTGTTGGTATTCACAATGGGCTGTTGGGCATGTCACTAAGGGTCACGGATTTGAGGGTTGCTTACAGTTGGGGAACCAAGAAGCCACAGAGTAAGACACATAAGGGTCTGTTAATGTAGTTGTTATCCACAAAGTGCTGTTGGGCCATGGCCTCACTAAAGGTTATGGAATTGAGGTTGGCTCACCGATCGGGAACAAAGAACTCACTAAGGAAGACAAATAAGTGCCTTCAAGAGTAACGTTGCAATTGCCCAACTCGGCTCAGGTCCCTGGGCCCCTGGGCCGCTTTGGGCGGGAGTGTGCAAGCTAACCCAACCCACATATCCCAGAGATCGTTTAATGCACTATCTGGTCTGCCAACCCTCCCTTCACACTTCTAGACTAATTCCATTATTTTGTACTATACATATAGAAGAAAACACTCTGCACCGTCCATAAGAGATCAATGCCACATTGTCTGGATAGATTTATGATGGAGTCAACTCAACCAAACAGGTGGCCGGGCATGCTAATGTAAGGTTAAATTAATGTTGGGAAGATATATACTAGTGTTTCTTTAGTGTTTTGTGACATTCTTAGATGCACACTGCCTGCCGATCCTTTTGGAAGTATTCATATCGGCCCTGTGCAGCGGGCTAATTTACAGGCTCTGGCTGGCCCAAACACTGCACAGCCCACCTGCCTGACTGCCACCGGCCGGTCCATTGGCATCACTATCTGACTGGCCATGGGTATTGGTGCTTGCCATACTTCTAAGTGGAATCGCTCACTACTAGTATGCTCTTGTCAAGAACAATTATCTCATGTTGAAAGTTCGATTCTGGGCACCAAGAGGCATGTCACCACCACATAATCTCTGTTGCACCATAGCTGTTCTCGGAGTTTGGAAAATGTTCACTCAATCATGTGTATCATAGTCACACCCGGCCAGTCAACCCTTGTACATGAATGTTCTTTTAACTCATGTTTATAGCTACTGATATGTATGTATATTAGTGATCTTTGGCTCTCAAGTCCTGGCACTATGCAGTGTATTATCACCTGACAATGTCTGATGGATGATACATCTCATTGGGACTTGTAAGGTTCAGCTCAAATTCATTGGACGGTTATGCTTCGCACTCAACAGCCTGAACATCAAAGACTTACCACTCCTGTATATGGTCACCCATTTCAAACATTTGAAGAGAGGCCTGTGGCTGGTGCTGAATCGTCTTCCTGCTTATATTAGGCTAGTTGTCATCATGTTTAGCATCATGTGGGGCTAGTCATTCAACAATATTATATGCCATCATTCTATGTCAGATTTATGTCATTTATGTTGCTGATAATGACTTCGGCTACAGGGATGAGATGTGGGTGCTTAGGGCAGGTCATGTTCAGCTGAAAGAATGGCACTACCAAAGAACATATTAAGAAGGAAATGACCAAATACAGCATGATGCTCCGGACCAGACCAGGAACACAGTTGGTGAAAATATGTTGTAGTATCGAATCCAGATTGGCAGCCATGGTACCATGTGATCTGCGGCCCATCCCGTTATGCATCAGATCACAGCGACAATGTTCGGGATGAGTCAAATCACATCTTAATCTTATGCCTCCACAACAAGCAACCAACCACGCGGTTGGACAACTATCACAGAAATCCAAACGGAAATCAGCACCAGCCTATGTGGTAGGGAAATGGTCTGCACCTCAACTTGATGTACTGAAGAGCCACATGGAAGCCTACAAAACATCAGGAAAGCTTCATGGACAAGCAAAAAAGGAAGAACGGAAGACAGTATTAACTACCGTATTCAAGGACCTGAAGCCGCTACACCCAAAGCTCAGCAAGGAGAATTGGGAATTGGTGAAATTGGTATGTTCTATGTTATCACTGGCTATGCGCATCCATGCTTATGGGACTACCCAACAAGCATGTAAAGAATTGGTTTAATTTCCATGCCTGGAGTCACCAGTCTAAGGCACCTTACGTTGGGAAGATGAAATGGACAATGCAAAGGGTCGCCGGACACCTGCATAAGTTAGCAATAACTAATGAAGCAGTGGATACTTCTGGTGAGAAACCTGGGGAGAGAAGCCACTTTCTTGGGTGCTATCAGCTGGCATTGAAAAGTTTGTTACTGGTCTTGATCACGACGAGAAGCAGGAATATCAGCAACTTGCGGAGGAGTGGAACAAGCAAGGGCTACCTGATGACCTTCGTAGAAAGTGAGCTATCGCAATGCATACTTCCCAAGCGACACTAATCTGTTACGTGTCAGACATGCAGATAAAGGTGGCCGAAAGTGGGTACAAGAGATGGCCGAACACGGCTGGAAAATGTTTGGCATGAGGATGATAATCTTTGAGGCTCACTTCAATATGCAGCAAGAAGCCATGTACGCAATGTAAGTGATCTGTTAGTTGTATCACTCATATTGACCACGCATGACAGGCATGATTTCAATGATCAGCTAGGCACCCAAGCAATCTTGTCATTCTCTGCAGATAATGAGGAAGCATTAGAAGTATTTGAGAAGGATTGGGCAGGCTATGCATATAGCGCCTTGCTTCATGATTCTGGCCGCTCTGAGGCAGAAGGTGCGGCGGTCGCGGCTGTTGCTAGAAGGCTACCTGCCACTATTATCGACCTCGAGAGTGATCCTTACAGACTACCAATAATCCCACCAGCAAGAAGTATGAGGGGTGGTGATCTGGACCTTCTGATCCGATCTTTTCTTACGATTCATTATTGTATGTATGCCCGCTAATGTGATGAAAAGTATCCAACTCATGGATGCATGTTTAGGACTTGTCACCCAAAAACTCCATGCTCTGCCACCATGGCTCAACATCACCGATCAACAGGAGGAATTTGTATCACCTGATTATATTCCAGAGGGCTTCACAATCCACAAGCCTTCATGTTTAAAGGTCAGCGAGAAAGAACTGTTACTCGACTTCTGGAGGGCTCGGCAGGACAATCCAAAAGCTAAACATGCCTTCCTTTGGGCCACTCACCTCGCAAGCGGCGAGATGGTAGTGCACAACTATGTCATTGCGAATGAAGAACTTAGCAGTGGCCCAGCCAGAAGAAAATCCAGCAAGAAGACCAAGAAGCTGAAGAAAACAAATGCCAAGGGGCTACTGCAAAAAAAGGCAAGTCCACAGCTGTGTCAACAGCGGCCAAATCAGAGAATGAATCAGAGCTGGCAACTCCAATTACAGTTCCTCAGCCGACGAAGACAGAGACGGGGTGACCACATCACGTCTGAGAGTGGCCGTGGTTCTCCCAGTACTGATAGAGTGGTAAAACAACGGTCGGTTGACACTGATGGTAGAGGTGATGATGATGATGAAACAATGGTCGATATCCAAGGTGAATCTGTCCAGCAAGTGGAACGTAAACAGTGGTTCAAGAAGGTGGTGACTAAATTCTGCTTGGTGACAGACGATGAACAGCTTGATCAGAATGTGGCCGGTGATGAAGCATTTGGTGTTGATGCACCTGTGGTACCAGTTCTTGAATCACTCTATCAACAGCCCAAGGCTAAGCAGGTCAAAAAATCGAAGGAGAGTGGCAGTTCGCACGAGGAAATAGAATTGGACAAATTCGACACGTTACCAATCACACAATTACCACAGGCTACCTGAGCAACAACTCCCTGGATGTCAAACCAGCTGGTTGAGATATCTGCCATTGTAACGGCCGGAAAAGGCCGATCAAAGGACAAGAAGACCGTGAAGAGAAAGGTAACTCCAAGGCCAGCCTATCTAGCAAAGGTGAAGACATGTTATAAACAACTATCTGTCAATCTAACGGTATACAGCAGTTATCGTCACAAAAGGAACATATTGAGGCTGCAAACCATGTTACAGCAGTCAAAACAGGGTCTGTACTATTTGAACACATTGAAGATCTCACAGGCATTCGTCGTTCCCACACACCGTTGACCAAGCAGAAGCAGATGGAAGAATGGAGCAAGCCAGAGCCGGTGAAGCCTAAGAAACGAAAGGGGAAACCGCTAGACCATGGTATCAAACCTTCGGCTGGCCAATCTTCGACCGCCCAGCACAATAACATGGCTGATTGTGCGGTTCGGCTGAAGCCACAGCCAAAGGTGAACAAACCAACCAACGATGAACCTGATGCAAAGCTCGAATATGGAGATCTCATGCGGTCAACACGCACCATGGCCAGTTGGGTCTCACAATCTGTAGACTAATAATATCCTAAATTGCTTTGTAGCCTCATCTCATGTTAAACTGAAACTAACTGCCATTTACTTTTATTGAATATTCAAAAAGCAAGGACAGCTTTAGATGAGGTAATTTAAGTTCCAACTACTTTTTTGTGCTGGAAAACAGCTATGAATGTAGGAGGGTAATTTTTTGTAAGAAAAAAAAAAAAGGGTGGCCAGACAGGAATGAAGCTCTTGTATGTGGGGCTATATTATTTGTCGGCCAGCGTCATCTCAACATCAGTTGGCACTGAGGAGGAATGGTGGAGTTGATATGCAGCAGGAATCACCTGTGTAGCCATGGCTGCTAATCGTGTATCTTGCGGATTCACCGTTCCTGACGAGATATCAACCGCAGGCGTTGGGTTGACCCACATTGTGGCCGAAGTCATGGCATCATGTTGAGGGGTGGTGAAAGAGGTAGCACTCCCCTCTGTGTTATCTGTGGGACTTGACGGGACTCCATTGTTAGGGCCTGTGCTGTCTACATGACCAGCCTGTACAGGGGGATGTGGGGGAGGAGGAAGCGTTGGGGATGGATCGGGCATAACATTGAACGTGTTTTGCATGAATGGCCCCCATGCTGCTTCATCAGGTGTCCCACCGCTAGAGCCCGTGAACGTGGAGGGATGGAATGACGGACGTCCATTGGGACTAAAAGGTGTTAACAAATTCCAGGAAGCGATAGAAGAAAGATACATACTATTTCTGCATGAACTGCATGTTGACATTCAACTCAGCCAACTGCTTTCCAAAATTGCTGACATCCCTGCTCAGCTCCCACAACCGTTCTCGATCGAATGCCTGACTAGCCAGTTGTTCCTTCCTCAATCTATGCATCTCCTTCTTCAATATGTTCACATCACTCTTGAATGAAACCATGCCTTGCACGTAATCATCGCGGATCCGGGTGTTGTCCTGTGCCAAGCAACGAACCTCGGCTTCCAACCTGCCAATGCATGAGTATAGATCCACGACGGCCAACTGATCGACATGGGGGGCAGAAGTCAGTGGCTGAGGAATGAGGGACGACCCAGCAAATGGTGGAATGTCTATATTGATCATCAGAATACCATACTAAGCATGTAACTTTTGTACTTACATCGAAATTCAGCTTCTGAGGCCGGTCGACATGTCAAAGGGTCAAAAATGTCGGCAGCTGGGGTCGCATTATAGTTGACAGCCGCAGCTTGAGACAATGACCTTGTGCATGACCGTGACTTTGCCTGGCCCGAGCTGGGATTATCTTGGACTGCGGGTCCAATGGGCTCTGGGGCGAGGGAAGCAGGTACCGCAGCGGTCGGGGGTGAAGGGTTGGCCTTTCCTTTCGTCGTACCCCTTACCTTAACCGAAGGTGGTGTACATAGAGGAGCTCTTTACCATCCCCCACCAATTCCTGGTGGATTCCTGGGGAATCTGCCAGGAATCCCGGGAATCCCAGGAATGGACCAGGAATGAACCAGGAATATTGGAACAGTGAAATTAACCTGAATTCCCTTGTGTCTTTCCCATTCCATTCCCAATATTCCCTAGGAATCCACCAGGAATGACCTGGTTCATTCCCGGTCATTCCTTATACTAATGCAGGGAATCGAACCCAGAACCTTATGAAGGCTTACTAAGCGTACCCAAGCAATATAACTGTTGAGCCACAAGACCATAGTTTGATATCTAATTCCGTTCCATATGTAGTAGTAATTTCACGTGATGGCTGAGTCATGTAGTTCACATGAATCAACAATCAACAAACCCATCATCAACGGTCCTCCTCACCCCGTCAGTCCCACCCCCTCCCCCTCCCCGTTTCTTTTCTTTTTCTTTCGGTTTTTCATTATTATTACTAACTATTTTCATTTATTAGGGCCAAGAAGGCTTTGGAAGCCAGCGGAACGAGTGTGGCACCCCCTAAGTGGCACTGCTCTTCTGGCACCCCCCACCTACCCACGAAGCTAGCCACTGCCACGCGGCCCCGATGCTCTGGCCCCCACCAAGCCCATGATGACAACGACATCCAAGCCAACGACAAAACCAACGGCAACGAGGAAATGGGTGAAAGGAAGAGGAATCACGATGGGGGCAACGAAAACCAGTGAGGCCAGGGACGGGGATGATGATGACAGGGAAACAACAGGGAGACAGCGAGGAAGACCACGAGGAAGACCACGAGGCAAACCAAAAAAGGGCCCAAGAGATGTCGTCCCCCCAACCACTGCCATGAGAGATAACGACGAGGAAACAGGGGCAGGAACACAGGGACGACAACGACAAGAAGAGGGGATGAGGGAACGACAGCACCAACCCAACCACCAGCAGCCCACGATGATGATGGACACCGCACCCACCCCCATGCCTATGAGCCACTGCTCACAGGGTGGATCGCGGGTGCTAGAGGCCATAGACAACAGGGGACATCGGTGCCAAGGCAGGCGAGGGGACGACGCATGCCCCAGCCATGGCAACGGATGACACGCCACCTGCCACTGTGAGCAACTGCTCGCAGGGTGGCAATGGGGAGCAACAGGACAGGCACGACGGCGGCGGGATGGGACAATGGGGAGGACAATGGAAGGGGACAACGACAATGAGGGGACAACTGTAAGGGCAACCTTACGATCAGAGTCTAAACTCGATACTTGCAAGGGAAAACCAAAGAGTTAGATAAAGCTAACTATACAAGAAATACTACACACCTTGCAAGGGAAAACCAAAGAGAAAAGTCTAAGGTGTTTCCCTGCAAGGGTGCGACTATGTACAAGAAACCGTGTGACAAAGTAAAATAAACCTATCTGCATGCGGAAGCGAGATGGGGGAAGCGAGCACACACCAGGGGCGCATCAACGGTTGTTCTGCTATCTCTAAACGAGTTCGAGCGGTGTTCCATAGCTTCAGCGTCATCGTCGAAGTGCAGGGGGTGGTCATAGGCGAGGTGCGGAGTGGTAGGAAGTCGTCCGAAGCCGTACGAAGTAGTTCGAAGTCGTTCGACGTAGTTCGTAGCCGTTCGAAGTACTTCGAAGGTGTTTCGTGAGCTTCGTAGGTGTTCGTGGGACTTCGTAGGTGTTCGTGGGACTTCGTAGATGTTCGTGGGTGTTCGTAGAGCCTCAGCGAGTGTTCCCCATACAACAACGACAACGACAAGAGGACAATGACAGGGATGGGATGACAGACAGCGGGGAGGGGCAATGACGGCAGTGAGGGAATGACACACCACCCGCCCCCAGCCTCATGAGCCACTGCTCGTGGGGTGGATGGCGGGTGGAACGACGATGACAAGGGGATGGGGACAGGGGACGACAACGAAGGGATGGGAGACGGCAAACAACAATGACGGGCAAGGGGACAACAACGTGACAGCGGCGGGGAGGAGGCGAAGACGGGGGGGACGATGACGGGGGACGAGCGGACGACGAACACAACGGGAACGGGACCACAACACGAGGCAGGGCGGCGAACACCACCACTAAAACAGCACCCCCAACCACCGCCACAAGCGACTGCTCACAGGGTGGAAACAGGGAGCAGCAGGGGCAGGAACAACGAGCGAGGACCACCATCACCACACCACCCCCTGCCGCCACGACCGACTGGGATGGGGAGGATGGGGAGGATGACGATAGCACAATGGGCACGGGCACAGGAGCGGGGGACAGGAGACAACAGGGGACAGGGCTGGGGGAGTCGGGACAGGCACCCATGACACATCCCTCACTTTGGCGAGGGGTTTTTATTTTTATTTTTATTAATATTATTTAATAATCAGTAGTTATGCCCCCCCTCCTGAGGGTGGGGGGTTAATTTTGTATTATATTTGTAATTGTACCCCCCTTGCATTGGTGAAGGGGGTCAATTCAATAATCTGCTTGTAAAATCAGTTGGTAATAAATATACCCTATCATACTAGGTTGCAAGTTTAGTCCTTGGCCTGGTTAATACACTTATCAAATTTTCCAAGCTCATAGGAGTCAAATCTGCTCAGACTTCACTTAAACTCCAATAGGAATTTACTTGGGCTCCACTTTGACAACTAGGACTTTACTCACTACTCAGAATCCATTCACCTGTTTGATGGTTCTAAGTTTATTTATATATTGGTTACTGCACTGAATCATTCCTTTATCTCAGATCCATCATACAATGATCATTGAATCAATCAATTGAAATGTAGCAGTGGAGTCAGATGAAGCATTAATTAATATTGATTTCAACACTGGTGCCAGTCCCTGCAGGTACATGCAAGCATACATGGAAACTTGGGAATATTATTTAATCACATTTTTTGTGTGGCATAATTATTGTAAATGAGTTATAATAAAATAACTATGCACTGCCAGCTCAGCACTGATTGAATTGTTTGTTGGCACTCTATTAAAAGATTTATCAACTTTATTATCACTTGATTTCCACTTAGACTCTTCTTGGACTCTTCTTGGAATTTGATTTTGAAATTTAGTGCTATGTAATTTCCAATCAGACAACTTGGTTAAAATTGATGGGGGACAACACATGAAAATGATGGGAAAGCACCACGACCTCTATGTCTGTAAGCATTCTAAATTGTATTATATATGTGATGGGTCATATGATTATACCAACACAAACATACTCACTGTATTCACCCAGACTGCCTCATCCAATTATTGCCCCACTTTCAGGAATTAAGGCCTGACTATGTGTGTATTGACAAAGCTTGTGCAGTTTTGCATACTGCCATTACAAATGGGAGTTGGGAAAGGGTGTGGAAAGACACAACTTGGTTTATTGTCAAGGGGTACTCAACAATCGGAAGGAAGAACGTATCCTCTAATCGACATAAAATCAGCTGGGGATTCGAAAAATGCAACCCCCATGTCGATCCAGGCAATGGTTGTTGAGATACAACAAATTTGATGAAAAATATTCAAATAAAATTTGATTTTTTCTGAAAAATTTTCCTGTCAAGGCCAATCATTCTGAGCATCTTTCAAAAAAGTTTGTTGAGCTGGGGACCCCCCCTCTAATTTCCTTTTTGGGAAGTGGGCAAACGAGTGGCAGGAAATTCTTCGGAGGTGGATTTTTTGATCTCCCAGCCATTTTTACGCCAATTAGAACATATGTTCTCTTTTTCAATTTTTGAGTACCCCTTGTTTATTGTTGACAGCTATCATTATGTTGATCATTGCACTGATGATTACCTTTGTTGAAAGTGGTGTAATCCTGCTCCATTGAATGGACATGCACCAAATTTGGTGATATCTGATACTGATAGCCAAGGTTGTGTTATTTATAAAAGAGCATTCAATATTCGAGTTAGTATTCCTTAGCCTTGCTTAACAACTCATATGTTCATTGACTTGCTTTTTATAGGCATGCAAACAATTAAATGCTTGGCTTGGTGGATTTGAAACTATTCTTAAAAGAATGACACCTAACAACTTTAACTGGTTTTTGCATACAATGCTGTTTTATCACACCCAACGTGTGATTAAGAAACAGATGAAAGCCAATCATAGAAGTGAAGAAGAAGATGGAGAAAGTAGTGATGAAGCATAATTTCCTATTATGTTCTTTTCAGAAAGTGTTCTGAGTTGTTCTTTTTTTTCTGATTGCTGTTATTTGTGTATTTGTATCCACTGTATTTAATGTTGTAGTAGTCAGTTTCTGTCCCTTTAATTAATATGTTGCCATTGTGCTCCAGAAATTTAATCATTATGCCACTTTTGTCTATTCTGTCTGCTTCTGGTTCTCCCTCAACTTACTCTAATATGATGACAGATGTCTTGCATAAATCTGCCTAATTTATCTTCTTCAAGTCATTTTGAGATTTAGCTTAAAACCTGGTCAGAATGGTATATATGCTAGGTCACATGACTATACAGATCATCTATTCTTTCTGCTCTTGATTCTCCCTCAACTTACTCTAATATGATGATAGAATGACTTGTATAAATCTACCTAATTTATCTTGTTTAGATCATTTTGAAACCCAGCTTACAAACCTAGCCAGAATGGTATATAACATGATGGGTACCTCATATATGGTAGGTCACATGACTATGCCAAGGTCATTTTTAAACTCAGCTCCAAAAACCAGTCAGAATGGTATATAACATCACTATATTCCATATATGGTAGGTCACATGACCACACAAATGTCATTTTCATACTCAGCTCAAAAACCTGGTCAGAATGGTATACAAGCTTATGACCCATGCTGTTGTCATGGCATTCATTCGCGTTGCTCACTCAGCCTGACTCCAGCATGGGCAGCTTGTTTTCCGAGACATTTACTCAATTAGTCAGTTTCTGAGGAACCTTCAGCTCCTCAGAAACATAGGTGGTGTTTCACTTGTGATTTACTCAATGAGTTAGTTTCTGAGAAACCTTTGGCTCCTCAGAAACAGAGGTGGAAATTTGAGCTTGCTCAGATAATATAAGTCTTAATAACCTGCCCTCAAGTGGTTTCTTAAATTTTAAACAGAGCAGTTTCAATTCAATTACAATTTTAAATCTATAAATGAGTCTAAGTCTAATTCTAAATTTCCAAGTCAAAATCTAAATCTATATTATATTTAAGTTAGTTTGCAATTCTGTTTGTATGTTTTGATTACTCACATTTGTTGAAGAACACCATTCAACACTTCTTTGTATACAATGTTTGCAGTTCTGCCATCAACATTATTTTCATCCAAGAGGACTTTGATTCTTCTTCCAGATGTACAGCGAGATAGTGCAACATAGAGCTGGCCATGTGCAAAAACAGGAGTGTGCAAATCTAGACCGACATGTGATACAGATTGGCCTTGTGATTTGTTGAAAGTCATTGAAAATGCCAAGCGAACTGGAAACTGATGATGACGCAATGGCAATGGCAAGTTCTCTGGTGAAGGTTCCAATGTGACTCTTGGAATTAAGACAATATTTTTAGCAAACTTTGGATCACCACTAATGATTCACTGCGGGCATGAGCCTAAACTTCCCGCGGATAAATCGTGAGTTGAATTTGGAGAATTTTTGAAAAAGTTTGCTTTTGAGGTGCCGATAAAAATGTAGATAAATTTATATTTTCTTCTCTGATTTGCCACACTTTTCCTCTGTGCCGGAAATTTTTGATATATGCCTAATGAAGCTTGGGGAGATAGAGGGAATAAATTCATAAATATGCAGGCCCAAATACAGCGGGGGAAAGAGGGATATATAGGAAAGGATATTGTTGATTAATGCATCAGATTAAATTACAAAACCCTTTCCCTTCCTTCTACCGGATAAAAAGGGTTGATATTTTTAAAATCTGCTGCAATATATCTCCAATGTCACCCTCGCTGTTCTATACAATTACCTGACTCAGATTATTTCATAATGGATCCTACATAGATATTGTGAAGAATATTCAAAATATGATTCCAATATCTCTGCAGGATATATCGTGACGCGGATCAGTCGGGCCGAGTCGTACCGCCCTTCCTCATCGCATTTGAGTCAAGTAGCATTCCGAGTCCATTGCTTGATTGTGTTATAGCTTTCTGACGGCAAAAGTAGTCCACCTATGGCTAAACTACTGGTACCGATCGTCCAGCAGTCCAACGGTGACTCCACGCGTACAATCTACTCCTTTGGAAGTCGCAGGTCTCCACAGACACCCTTTCCCGCGCCATCATCTGTCTTTGACACTGAGCACAGACAACGGGTCAATTCTATTGGTAACACTGGCAATGCATGCACACTTACATGCTGGAACATGTACAAGTGACTTGCCACACAAAGAGTGATGCTGGGAGCCGCAGCAACTCCGACGTGAGTTTCTTCATCTTCCGATTGTAGTGGCAATCTAACATCATTTTTCACAGTTCTCTTAAGCTTCTGAGATCCCAAGCTCTTTTTTTGGATGTGCCCATGGACGCATGCGCACGCCACCGAATCCCACATCAATACCCCATGCGCGCAAACCTCAACGCAGTTTCTCCGGACTCCAGGCAGCGGAACACCTCCTTTCCTTCTTCCCAAATATTCCTCTCACCCTTTCTGATTACCTCATGCAACAAAACATCGATCGCAAGCAGGATAAAAGGTGGCCAACTGTGGCTCTTCTACCAGGCGTCTGCAGACTTATCATACACTTGAAAGCTCCCGATCGCGGTGGTCACGGGTTAACGACGCCGGAATCTCATGATGAAGACTGCACATCTGGGTGAGGTGTTTGAGTCCTTTGAAGGTAAAATCGTTTGTGCAGATGATGCGAAGTACAATATGAAAGGGAAGGCTGCACCAGATGTTTTCCTCACGGACGCGAAGGAGTTGCTAGGGAGGGATGTAGGCATGCCAGAAGATCAGTGCACTGACGGTCAGAAGGAAGAGCGTGCCAAAGGTGTTTGAGGACACGATACCTGGGTTGCAAGCAGGGAAGAGAGCGGGCATGTCAGGTAGGATAACTGCCTATTACATTTTAGCACTGACACGCTGCATCTAGTCGTCTGGGTTCCAGACCCTAACCTTCTTGATGTTGGATATTCAGGAGAAGAAAAGGCAGACTAGACGCTAGTACTTGGATCAAAAGCGGATTTCGTGCCAGAGGAGTGGGGACTACCCCCGTATGATACCTTGGACATGGCTTAGTATAGTACTACTTGTACATCATGATACGCCCATTCAATTCATCTGGCGCAAATGCAAAGGCCTGGTCTTCAAATAGATGTAGATAGGGTATGATAATAATATATGACACGATGATAATATGCGACATCAAATGGAAAGAGCAGAATAAATAAACGAATCCCGTAGATAGTCTATTCTTTTCAACTCATTGTCGTGCAATTACTTCTCTTCCCATAAACCGTCATCCAAAGACGCCCTCAGCACATTCGCAAGGAAGACGATCCTAAGCAGCGCGAATCTTGTTCTTCCTAGCACGGAGCGGGGCAGGCATACTTCGTTTGGTGGGGGTAGCGGTTGTGCAAGTGGGGCGAGAGCAGGTCCACGTTGCCACGGGGAAGAGGTTACAATAGTTGAACGAGGACCTGCCATAGATCAGGTCACTGATAGAAGTCATGGGAACAGAAGAGGACACATCATGTGAAATTTTGTTAGTACGACTAGGTACATCATCCAAGGCCGCAAGACTTGGACCATCCACACAAATTCCGTGTCCGGTATAGAGGCCTTCGAACTTGAGGTCGTCCAGAGGGTCGTGGATAGCCGCCGGTATCCCGCGATCGCAATTTATTTTAACATAGGGAGTATGAGTTTCACATCAGGACTCGAGATGGCGATGTTTAAGGACGGGAAGAGACGATACTTGAGAACGAGTAGAAGGTATTGTTATGCTGATGGCCATGGGCGGTTTGGACAAAGTTATCGACAATCTATGGCTGACTAAAGGGATGGCAGTGAAGGTTGAACCAAAGGCTTTGAGATGCATATTGTCGGTGGAGCTTCCGGTTATAGTCCCAAGTGACCCTAGGCTCCCACTGCTGAAACCGGCGCAAATCCGTTCAAGAGCTAGAAGTGCTTTCTCGGCCGCAATCATATGCCGCTGTCTGCAAGAGGTGGCCCTAGAACCTTCCGATTCAAAGTTGTCCTGCACGAACTTCGTCAGTAACCTTATAAGGAACGACGAGATATACTCACCACGGCAGGCAGGACAGCTTTTGCGAAGAGAGGTCAGAAAGGTTTGAGGATGAAGGCGTGACGGTGTTCTTGTGCGCTGGATTGCCCTTAGCTGTTTTCTTCCAGGATAGGCTGGCCTGAGTAGCTTTCTTGAGTTCACGCCTAGCCAAATCGATTGCGGACAGATAATGTTCAGGTGTTCGGGGACCTGTGATGATAGGCATGATTGTTGACCATGACGTTCCAGGTCTTGAGGCATCTTTCTTGATCGAGTTAACCAGGGCATCGTCCACAAGTCTTCCTGCTTTTGCACCAGGTCGTGCAGCCCCGCTTCGATGATCGACGAAATAAATGTTGGGTCCGTGCGAGCTTCTGATCTAACCTCTCCCGCCTACGAACGATAGCCTCAGAAAGTTCCGTACAGTACTCGCTTCTAAACTTGAATAATTCCCCTTCCCGAATCTGTGCATCGTGTGAGAGAGATCCGATCTTCGCGTGCAGCTCGATGTTCTTTGCCTCCAATGCAGAGACCCGTGCTTTGAGAATTGCGATTCCGCTGTCTGGCGGTGTGACTGTTGAACTAGAGGAGCTATTTCAAGTGGCAGGTGTAGGAGATGTGGAGAAGAAATCGCTCAGGGTGGGGTTGGTAAGAGAAACACTGGGTTCCATAGGTGAGGGCAGTTTTGTCATTGATCTTGACAAGCGTAGAGGGGAGGTCGAGGGTGTATTTGAACACTATCCGCCGACTGCGACGGGTCTGAATACGAGAGAGAGTCTTTTTGAGAGAAAAAGTTATGATGAGATGGTGGCCATGTGGCATGGAGAGAAGCAAGAATATTAATTCAGTGGCTGACTTGAATGGATAGCTGCAACTAGTGGGTGTCTTCATTCCCCAATGACTTGGACTTGGTCCCGGTGAGAGCAAATTCATAGCCAAGGAACTATAATCTTTTTAGTAAATTCAATTTGTAAATATCATACGTGTAAGCAGAATGAATTGTCCATTATAAGATGAAGAGATGACAAGTAACTGTAGGTGTACATCACATACCAAGTAGTTTACCAGCCGCCCACAATCCATTCCAGATGAACTTTACTACTCCCAGGGCGAGCATATGAGCGGGATACAACCAGAGCTGTATTGCAGTCAATGGGATGAATCCGCAAAGCGTCGCAGTGGCCACCACCCACTGCTTCTCCAATCCAATGAGTATCAGGAAGGTACTCAAAGAGTAAGTGGCAGCTGTCGCGAA
>QMFE01007362.1:0-10935 GCA_003314665.1 Tricholoma sp. MG77 | reverse complement strand
TTATGCGACTGTCAATCCGCACAATTATCGCCCCGTCTTTTCTCATGAACAGCTCACCGCAAGTTTGTGCGCGACGCGCGTGCTTGTTGCGAACACTTTCCCGGTCGTCCGCTACTCACATTCTCAACATAGTCAAGCTTCACGACGATATCCGCGCGGCACTCCCATTTGATCCTGCAGTCATTCCGCTTCTGCCGAAAACCCCGAATCCTATTCCTGTTATCACATCCGATTTCATTCTCGAAGTTAATTCCAGTTCCACAGCCTACGGCGCTCCGCACGTTTCCGCGCCTTTCACTAGTCCACCCTATTCCTACGACTCTGACGGTTACGTTCGTTTCCAGGAACGGATCTACGTTCCCGCTTATGGTGATCTTCGTCTTCGCGTCTTACAGTTTAAGCACGATCACATTGTTTCAGGTCACGTCGGCATCACGAATACTGTCAAGCAAGTCCTCCAAGAATATACATGGCCAGGGCTCCGCGCATTTGTCAAATTGTATTGCGACTCCTGCGTCACATGCAAGCACGGCAAGGCCCCGCGGCACAAACCATATGGGTTCTTGAAGCCGCTTCCAGCTCCGCCCCGCCCCTGGGACTCTATATCTATGGACTTCATCGAGCAACTTCCGCCCTCTTGTGGCTACACTGCGGTCCTCGTCGTTGTTGACCGCCCGTCTAAGCAAGGCATCTTTGTACCTACAGTTGACACCATCAACTCGGAAGACCTCGCTCTCTTGTTCATCATGCACGTCTATTCCAAACATGGAGTTCCCAATCATAACACATCCGACCGCGGCTCCGAATTCATTTTGCGGTTCACGTGCGCTCTCGGCCACGCTCTCAATATGCGTCTTCACTTCACATCGGGTTATCATCCTCAAGCTGATAGCCAGACCGAGCGCACAAATCAAACTCTCGAACAATACATCCGCATGTACTGCAACTATCGTCAGTCAGATTGGGCTCACCTTTTACCCCTTGCTGAGTTCGCGTACAACAACACACCAAGCGCGACTACGGGAGTCACGCCTTTCTTCGCCAACAAGGGCTACCACCCAAACATCACGGTTCACCCCGAGCGCGAGTTTGCCTTGGACCTCGACGCTCTTCACAAATCTTTGCAGAAGAGTATCATCGACGCACAGGAATATCAGCGTCGCTACGCCGATGCGCACCGCATGGCGGCACCTGAACTCCCCATCAGTTCGACTGCTTTTGTCCACGCTGACTACTTCCGCGTCATGCACCCCTCCAAGAAACTCTCTGACAAGATGTCCGGCCCCTTCGAAGTTATAGCTCAGCCCGGTACCCATTCCTATACACTCCGTCTTCCGACCAACATGCGTCTCGTTCATCCCGTTTTCCACATCGCCATGCTCGAACCTGCTACTCCAAGACCCATTCCCGGCCGTATCCAATCTCTGCCTCCGCCCGAAACCATCGACGGCGAGGAGCACTACGAGATCACCGCCATTCGTGATTCCGCTATAGTGCGCTGCTACCGCATGCTGCTCCGCTACCTCGTAGAGTGGAAGGGTTATGAGGAGACCGGCGAAGGTCTCGAGTGGGTGAGCACCGACGACGTTAATGCATCGGACGCTATCGCAGATTTTCACACACTTAATCCTGACAAACCTGGCCCTGTCGAGAACCTCACCGCCTCTGACTACCGCGGCAGTCGTATTCCTGATGCTTAGGCCGCCTAGGGAGTTGGCCCTTAAAGAGGGGATACTGTTATGATCGCTCACACACCCCTCGCCGACACCCCTGTCCTTCGCCTACTTTCAATTCTTGTTCTCATTCCTGTCTCTTCTCGTTCCGCACTCCAGTACACCTGCGCGCAGCCGCGTGCACTCGTCCGCATCTGTCCGCACCTCTATAACGCATGCGTGCTTCGACTCTCTGACCCCACCAGCCCCGCGGATGCCTCGCGCTTGTTCTGCGCTTGTTCCGCCCTAACAGCTATCTCCAAGATTCAATCTCTGTCTGGTATATGCAATTCTCGCTGGTGTCCCGTCTTTCCATATGCCGAACTATACTTAGTGTTATCATTTCCAATTGTATGAAACTTCACCCCTATCCCGTATTCTTAGCCTTAGGCTCCACATGGTCTTGTAGCTTAGGAACGTGCTGCTTCCGTTAGTTAGATGTATAAGTACTTCGCTATGCACGTGTAGAACCTCAGTCTAATAATCAACAACGTTTCCACGCTCTCGCTCTCCGTTCCCTCAGTCCGCGCGACAAACTCCTTATCTGAAATAACGGACACGCTAGTAGCGCAGGGAGGCGCAGCTCACTAAACTCGTGTAGCTGAAGCCGAGTCCGACCGCCGACCGTAGACCGTCGCGCACCACCGCCGCTCTCGCACGCGCGGTGCCCACGCTTCGTCCTGCTCGTCCTCGCACCACGTATTTCAGTTCGTAACAGTGGGTATGTACATACACACAAACATGGTCACGGCATGACACAAACAGTGGGTATGGCCCGCTGAATTCTACAAAAAAGATGATTACATAAAGGGACTGGTACTATAGGTACAGTCATGTCTCAGCAGTAATTGATTGCTGCTGGTAATGTTGGAGCAACACAAGACATTTAATACTATTCTGTAATGTCTCTGCTACATCATTTGGTGGCAGCCAAAGCCATGGTCACATCCCAGCAGTATTTCTCAATGATTGTGATGTTACAAACATACAAAGCAATTTAAGAATACATAGCAGTGCCTGTGCAATACCATTCACTTGTTGGAGCAATGTACAAACAGTTGGAAGGATGCCTGGTTTGGCAACCTACACTGGACTTAGGTGGATGGTGATGACAGGATCAAATTATCTTCATTGCATGGAAGTGGGAACCTTAGCTACTACACAATAAGGAAGTAAAATAATGCTATACCTTCGTTGCATGGAAGTGGGAACGAAGGTCATGGAGTAAAATATAAGTGATATATATAAGAAGATTGGTCATGTAATAAAAAAGGCCGCATCAAGCGTAGTGTGTAATTTGGGAAGGCCACATCAGGCATAGTCACATAATAGGCAGGTACCGCATCAGTGGTGTAATGTCGGCACTGGTGGGTGTGGATAGGGAGGTGATAATGCGAGGAGCATTGTCACTGGCACATGTATTGTTGGTATATGTGTTGCTGGCATGATGCTGCTGTTGTCGCCAGTGGCTGTGCTGGCGGTTGTGTGGTGCCGTGGGAATGAGTGCACATTGCTGATGGTGGCTGTGCCGGCACTGGGGGATGTTGCAATCTGTGTGTTGACTGTAATTCACCGTAATGCAGACATCAGTATGTCTGGTGTCAGTGAGTTGTTTCTGTGCCATAGGTGGCTGTGTTGGCAGCGAGGGTGATAGTGTCGGCGATGTGTGTGGCTGTGCCAGCGCCGGGGGGTGAGATGGCGGCAGTGTAGGTGAGTGTCTTGTCGTAATGTCAGTCACCAGTGTGCATCTCACCGGTGTGTTGTTTCTGTGCTGTAGGTGGCTGTGTTGGCAGTGAGGGTAATAGTGTTGGCAATGTGTGTGGCTGTGCAGGCACCAGGGGGTGAGATGGCAGTGGCGTAGGTGAGTGTCTTGTTGTAATGTCGTAAGTCTGTGGGGCCGGACTTACACTCCTCCCCACTTGAAAAAATTGAGTGGGTCTCAGACCTCCGTCCCATTCTCATCTTCCCATCTGTCAAGTGCGTCCATCTCGGCCATTTCAGAGCCAGGACGCCACTCGTCGTGTTCCTTCCCATATCCCTCATAACGGACAAGGTATTGTACACCCTGGCCTCGCCAGTGAGCATCCATGATTTTGTCGATGTACCACTCCTTGGTACCGTCTTCGGTGACAATAGGCCATGGTCGGGCCAGTTCGCGGTCGGGGAAGAGGAGCGGGTCATTGGGGATATATCATTTTAGCAGGTGTGCATGGAAGCTGGGGAAGGTGTTGGGGTTGTTGGGAAGTTTGAGGGTGTATTCAGAGCGCTCCAGGAAGGTGTGGGTGACGGTGTAGGGGCCATCATGCCGTGGCATGAATTTGGTGACTCGTGTTTTGCCTTTGCATTTGTAGTTGTGGCAGCGATTTTCGGTGGACAGCATGACAAGGTCACCAACCTCATAGACATCCTCCGGTGCCCGGTGTTCATTTGCATGGTACGCCTGGTGGATTTTGGCAGCAAGGAGGTTGTCCTGTGCTTCCTGAACATCGAGGGTGACATGTGTGATGATCTAGTGTGCAGTGGTCTGTTCGATGGTCGCATTTTTGGCAAGGGGGACAATTGGAGGATGATGTGAGGTGATCTCCCGGTCTTCAGTTGGAAGCCAGAGAAGCTGGTGGAGGCATTGATGGTGTTCATTATGGCGAACTGTATGCAAGGGAGTTTAGCCAGCCATCCCTTCTGGTTGTTGTCAACATGGTACCAGATGGCTTGGTTCATGGTCTTGTTTGTCTGTTCGCTGCTGCCATTGGTTTCAGGGTGGTAGGAGGTGGACATTTTCAGTTTGACACCAGTGAGCTTATGGAGTGCGGTCCATAGTTCAGCTGTGAAGAATGCATCTCGGTCAGAGACAAGGTGGAGCATTAGGCCGTTTTCACAATCCCATTCATCGAAGAGCATGACAGCGATTTGGGCGGCGGTGTATGTGGAGTGTGTCCCAGCAATGCATATGTCAGTGCTGAGGGCATCGGTCATGGTCAGGATAGTATCCTTTCCATCTTCCTCCGGGAGTGGGCCAATGAAATCCAGAGCAACAGTGTCAAACCGGTCGTCAGGGACCGGCAGGGGGTGCAGAGGACCGGTGGGTTTGGATGTGCAGTTTTTGTTACATTGGCACTCGGAGCATGATGGGATATATGCTTTTTCCAAATCCTGGTGCATGTTTGGCCAGTAGTGGGAACCATGGAGGGCTTTGTAACTTTTGTCAAAGCCAAAATGGCCCAGAGTGTCATGTGCCAGGTTGTAAAGTAATTCATGGACTGTTAGATCTTGTGGGATCATGAGCCGGCAGCTGACATAAAGGAGCTTATCGGTGAGGGTTGCCCCTTCGATGCTCCCCATGTCAATATCTTTGGTGAGCTGTTTGGCAAAATCATTGGTCTCATAGCCGGTAATGATTGCGTCGAGTAGGGATTGGTCGGCGGTGATGTTTAATATGCCGGCAGCAAATGGGTCTAGTGGTCATCGGTTGGGGCAGGATGCAATGCGGTCGGTTTTCCAGGGGTCAGGTTTTATCCTGGCACCAGAGATGATGTGTCTGAGGAAACAGAGCTCGGTGGCGAAGAGGTTAGATTTTGCCTGGTTGCAGTAAATACTAGCTTTCTGGAGGGCCTTGAGAACAGCAGTGCAGTTCTGTTCATGTTCCTCCATGCTTTGTGACCATATAATGATGTCGTCAAGATACACATGGCAAATCTTTCTGATGAGTTCCCACAGCACGTCAGTCATCCGGTGCTGGTGTGTGGCTGGAGCATTGTATCCACCCTGTGGCATGACGGTCCATTTGTATAGCCCCCACGGTGTTCTTACAGCAGTGAGGTGGATATCGTCAGGGTATACACGGGTTTGGAAGAAGGAATTCATCATGTCCATCTTGCTGGAAGGGAGCCGGGTTAGGCAACCAACACTGAGGTGGGCAAGTCAGACAGGATCAAGGTATCTTTGTTACACAGAAGTGGGAACATTAGTTACTACAATTGAAAGAATAAGTATTTACTATACCTTCGTTACACAGAAGTGGGAACGAAGGTTAAATAATGGTCTATATCAAAGGACCTTTGGACTGTGTAAGTAAAAGGCCGCATCAGGCACGCCATGAGTTTCTTGAGAGCCGCATCGGGCTCATCCGTTGTCTTGTGGAGCATTGGTTGTTCAGGTAATGATGTCGGTGACGCATTATCAGGAATGTTGCTGATGTTGTTGGTGGTGGTCGTCGGGTGCTGAGCGGGTCCTGACTGTTGCAATGATGGAGTCATGGATGTTGGTGTAGTCATGGATATTAGTGCTGTCAATGGTATAGGAATGAAGAGTTGGTATATAGGATCGGGGTACCAATTGGGGGCCGACGATGAAGTGTGTTAGTACTGTCGTGAGTCTGCAGACTTACACCCCTCCCCACTTGAAAGAATTGTGTAGTTTGAGGGTATATTCAGAGCATTCGGGGAAGGCATGTGTAATGGTGTAGGGGCTGTCGTTTCTTGGCATGAATTTGGCAACACAGGTTTTTCCTTTGTGTTTATAGTTGCAGCGGCGATTTTCAGTGGAAAGCATAACGAGGTCACCAATCTCATAAATGTCTTCTGGTGCGCGGTGTTCGTTGGCGTGGTATGCCTGACAGATTTTGGCAGCGAGGAGGTTGTCTTGTGCCTCTTGGACATCGAGCGCGACCCATGGTAGGTGGTTTGTTCAGTAGTGGTGTTTGTGGCGAGCGGGATAATCTGTGGGGACCGCCCAGTCTTCAGTTGGAAGCCAGAGAAGCCAGTGGACACGTTCACGGTATTCATGATGGCGAATCATACTCGGGGGAGTTTGGCAAGCCATCCCTTTTGGTTGTTGTTGACGTGGTATCTGATGGCTTGGTTAACAGTTTTGTTTGTCCGTTCGCTGCTACCGTCAGTTTCGTGGTGGTATGATGTGGACATCTTCAGTTTGATGCTGGTGAGCTTGTGGAGGGCTGTCCAAAGTTCGGCGGTGAAGAGCGGGTCCCGATCGGAGACAAGGTTCAGCATCAGCCTGTTTTTGCAATACCATTCATCGAAGAGTGTGACGGCAATTTTGGCAGCAGTGTCAGTGGAGTGGGTAGCGGTGATGTGGATGTCAGCCCCAAGCAGGTCCGTCATGGTCAGGATAGTGTCTTTCCCATGTTCCTCAGGGAGTGGCCCAATGAAATTTAAAGCCACTGTGTCGAAGCGGTCATCAGGAACTGGTAGGGGATGTAAGGGACCAGTGGGTTTGGAAGTGCGACTTTTGTTTCGTTGACATTCGGCGCATGATGGGATATATGCATTCTCGAGATCTCAGCACATGTTCGGCCAGTAGTAGGAACCCTGCAAGGACTCGTAGCTTTTGTCGAAGCCAAAGTGTCCAAGTGTGTCATGAGCAAGGTTGTAAAGTAGTTCGCGAACATGTAGGTCGCGTGGGATCACAAGTCGGCGTCCAACGTAGAGGAGTTTATCGGTGAGGGTTGCCCCTTTGATGCTCCCCATACTGATGTCTTTGGTGAGTTGTTTGGCAAAGTCGTCTGTTTTATAGCCAGTGGTAATTGCGTCAAGGAGCGACTGGTCGGCAGCAATGTTCAATATGCCCGCAATAGGTGGGGTCGGTGCATTGCGTGTGTATGCTATTGTGCAGGCTGCTAGGCAGGCATCGGGAACTGTGTCAGGCATCCAAGATAAAGCATCAGCGGCGGTGTTCAATTCGCCGTGGATGTAGGTGATGGAATAGTCGAAGTCCGCAAGGTACATCGACCATCTCATTTGGTGCCTTGACATCTCCTTCTGCAATTGGAAGTACTCGAGTGTTCAGTGGTCAGTGTAGACCTCGAATCGGGCACCGAGGAGGTGAGATCTCCATTTCTTCAACGATTTGACGATAGCGAGAAGTTCCTTTTCGTGGACAGGGTAGTTCTTTTCGGTGTCATTGAGTTGGTATGAATCGTATGCAACTGGATGAGCGGTTTCCCAAGTTTTGCCAAAACTCAGGACAGCGCTGGTGTGGCGATCGCTAGCATCAGTGGTAATGTAGATGTTCGACTCCTTGTCTTCATAATTGATTACGGTGAGACAGTTGGTGCCGAGGACCAAATGTTTGATGCTCTCAAACGCGGTCTGGTGATCTGCGGTCCAAGTTGGGAAGACCCGATCGCATTCCTTTGTTGTGAGGGGTGTCAGTACACTTGTATATTCGGCAAGTGCTGGTAGGAAGGTGGCTACATATCTGGTCAAGCCCAAGAAACCCCTGACATTGGTGGCTGTCGTTGGTTGGGGCCAGGAAGCGATACGGTCAGTTTTGCGGGGATTGGGTTTTATGCCAGTCCCTGATATTATGTGCCCAAGGAAACATAACTCGGTGGCGAATAGGGTAGACTTCGCTTGGTTGCAGTAGATACTGGCTTTTCGGAGGGCCCCGAGAATTGTGTTACAATTTTGTTCATGCTCCTCCATGGTTTGTAACCATATAATTATGTCGTCGAGGTACACATGGCAAATTTTGCCAATGTGTTCTCTTAGTGCATCGGTCATCCAACGCTGATGCATTGCTGGGGCATTGCAGCCGCCTTGTGGCATGACGGTCCATTCATAGAGACTCCACAACATCCTTATGGCGGTGAGATGAATGTCATTGGGGTGTACTCACGTCTGGAAAAAGGAGTTCGTCATGTCCATTTTGGCGAATACTTTTCCTTTACCGCAGTTGGCTAGTATGTCATCAATGCAGGGAAGGGGGAAACTGTCCCGCACGGTATTGCCATTGAGCGCCCGATAGTCATTAACCCAGCGTGGAGGGACTGTCAAGTCTGGTACTCCAGTGATGTATTTGGGGACACAAAATGCTGGTGAGGCATATTCGGAGGAGGATGGTCATATGCGACCAGCTTGTAAGTGTTCGTCTAGTAGCTTCTTCCAAGACTCTTGGTACTTCTTGGGGGCTGCATACCCTTTGCCGTTATTGACCTTGGTCGGGTCTTTGAGGCGGATGCGGTGAAACATTTGTCCAGGGACATGGTCGGTAGTGTCAGGGAGTCGCATCGGGAACCGATCGGCGAATTTGCTTTTCATTTTGGCATCTTCAGCCTTGAGCACCTCTTGAAAGGCGAGGCCCTCAATACGTTCCCAAATGGCAGCCATGATAGGCCCAGGGAGGAGGTATCCCGCAAGTGCAGGTGCCCCTGTCTGCTCAAGAGTGGGTAGTTTCGGGACCCAAACTTTCTTTGGGGTAGGTGGAGGTGTGACCCACCGCTCCGTTCGGGGCTGAGTGTTACGAACCGAAATACGTGACGCGAGGATGAGCGAGACGGAGCGCGGGCACCGCGCGCGCGAGCGCGCGAGAGCGGCGGCGGTGCACGACGGTCTACGGTCGGCGGTCGGACTCGGCTTCAGCTACACGAGTTTAGTGAGCTGCGCCTCCCTGCGCTACTAGCGTGTCCGTTATTTCAGATAAGGAGTTCATCGCGCGGACTAAGGGAACTGAGAGCGAGAGTGTGGAAACGTTGTTGATTATTAGACTAAGGTTCTACACGTGCATAGTGAAGTACTTATACATCTAACTAACGGAAGCGGCGCGTTCCTAAGCTACGAGACCATGTGGAGCCTAAGGCTAAGAATACGGGATAGGGGTGAAGTTTCATACAATTGGAAATGATAACACTAAGTATAGTTCGGCAAACGGAAAGACGGGACACCAGCGAGAATTGCAAATACAAGAGAGAGATCGAATCTTGGAGATAGCTGTTAGGGCGGAACAAGCGCGGAACAAGCGCGAGGCATCCGCGGGGCTGGTGGGGTCAGAGAGTCGAAGCACGCATGCGTTGTAGAGGCGCGGACCGGGGCGCGCGCATGTCGCGCGTGCGCGGACGGATGCGGACGAGTGCGCGCGTCTGCGCGCGGGTGTACGGGAGTGCGGAACGAGATGAGACAGGAATGGGAACAGGAATTGAAAGTAGGCGAGAGACAGGGGTGTCGGCGAGGGGTGTGTGAGCGATCATAACACTGAGCGGGGATGAGAGGTGGATTTAGGAGGTCATAGCCAGTGCATTTGTCAATAGCCGTTCGTTCATGGGAGCCTATCACGATTTTTTCTGATGAAAGAAATGGCATTCCTAGTATAATGGGGAATGGTAGCCCCTTATTTACTTTCATCCTCTGGACACCCGATTTCCATAAGCCATCACTCGACTGCAATTCTAACTTCACATATCCCTCACAGACGAGTGTTAATTGCGATAGTGAAGAGAGGTTGTTTTTGCTGGCAGGGAGCGGGTACCATCGGAGGCCGAGGCGGTCGCAGAGTTCTGAGCTAATCACTGTGGAGGGGGCACCAACATCCATTAGTGTATGAACGGGGATCGGAAATTTGGTGATGAGGGGACCAGTAGCAAGTAAGGTCGAGTGGAGTTGTTTTACAGTGAAGGGGACATTAACAAAAGGAGGGACATACGAGTCGGTTTCGTTGTCAACCTCATTTTCTCTGATAGCTGCGGTGGCCGTCGGTGCTGTGAGTGTCACATACGTGGATGGGTCGGGCCAGGTATTTGTGTCCTTCATTGGGCACTCGTCAAAATTATGCCCAACGCTGAGTCGGCAGCACCGCGTACATCCCACGTGGTCCTTGATTAGTTTTCTCTCATTTTCTGTGAGAGGGGGGAGGTGTAGTCATTTGGTCTTCTTGGGTCAGTCAGTGGCGATGCCAGGAGAGGATGAGGATCCACTGTCTGGTGGGTCAGTGAGTTGCGAGAGGAGGTCTTTCTTTTCGCTGCAGCATACCACATGGGTGACCGCGGAGGCATCTATAAGTTTCTGTGTGCAGGCATCTTCTGCCCTCATGCAATCATCCCGTTCCTTGACTTCGAAAGCCCAGGTGGCAAGGTCCATGGCTAGGACTGGCTCGAGACTGAGGTTAAGTCTCAAATCGGGATGGAGGTTGGATTGGAGTTGGTCCTTGAGCTAGTCCTTGGTAAGGGCCCAAGCGGGGGCCAACGTGGTGAGGATCATGTTCAGGTTCTCGATCTTGATCTTCCAGTCGATAAAGACACAGTTGCCTTGGGACGAGGACAAGATTGTCTCTAGGATCTTGTGTGACCAGTTTTTTTCGAGTACCAATTAGTGCTCATCACGGGTACGTGGGTGTGGGTCAGGCAGGTACGGGTATGGGTCTGCTACAAGGTACCCGTGCAGCAGGTACGGCGGGTTTTTTCTTTTTCTACTTACACATCGCCAGTGTTATTTTA
>QMFE01007354.1:0-11040 GCA_003314665.1 Tricholoma sp. MG77 | reverse complement strand
GAATAATTTCATCAAGTCGTTTGAGGTGGAGTTTGAATCTGCCGAGCACTACGTAAAATGCATTTTTGCTTCATTTTGAGGATGTTTGCATTTCAGAGTATTCATGAGGGTTGTTCACAGTAGCCATTTTCGGGCCATTTTCGGCTCATTTTCGGCTTCATTTTTGGCTCACTTTCACGTGTTTGGCAGAAGAATGATCAGAATGATCCAAAAAGTGAAACGAAAAATGATGTGAAAAATGGCTACCATGAACACCCTGGAAAGCAAAAATAACAAAAATGATGCAAAAATGCATTTTACATGGTCCTCAGCAGTGCTGGCAAGTGCTTGGCATATTCAAACTCCCCCTCAAATGACTTGGGTGAAATTATTTTCATGAGCTGGTCACTAAGTAAAATTGGTAGTATCTCCTCCATCAGGAAGACTCCAAGGTCTTTTTTGAGGACTTATAGGACTTTTGAAAGTCTGAAAAGGTCCGAAAGGTTGGAAAGTCTCAAAGGACTGCAATACTTTTCATGCCCAGTCACTTTCCTTCAAAAAGTCCTCATTTATCTTAGGAAGTCTGTATATACTTTTGAAAGTCATAAAAGACCCAGTGAAGTCCTCTGTGAAGTATTGAAAGCTATGCTGAAACTCACATAAAAGACCTTGACAATGAACAAAAGAAACTGAATTTGCCAGTGAGCATCGACACTTTTACTACAGTATTACTACCACTGGCAGTCATAGGTATCTAGCTAATTCTCGTCACGTTGAACAGTATCATATTTAGGATCAAAAGGTTTCCAAATGGCCTCCCCAGTTTTGCTTCGAGAACTGCCCCCTTCCCCTTTCTTTGGTAGTGGCTCTCTGTTGTGATGGGGCTCTTCTCCTTGCCGCTAGTGGTCCCATGTTGTTGAGGGCTCACCGTTGCGAGTAGTTGTTTGCAGCAGCAGTTGGGGGTGCTGTCATGTTGGTTGTCATTGGCCGTCATGGGCGGTGGGTGTGTTTTGTGAGATGCCATCCCTGTCATTACCATCCTCGTTGCGCCGCCTTGTGCTGTGGCAGTGCGTCATCGCATTGTTCATCATTTCAAGGCAGCACATGTGGTTGCAGGAGCTGGGTGGTCATGGCACCTTTGTCGTTGCACCTGTTGTCATTGACAGGCCCCCATCTTTGCTGTCATCAGCACCTGATATCCCCTGCAAGCAGTGGCTTGCAGTGGCAGGCTGTGTCAGGGGACCACCTGACAAGGTCTACAACACTTGTGAACATTTGTGAACACCTCATGAACATCCACGAATGTTCGTCAAGGCTCTACAAACACCCACAAACACCTACAAAGTCCTACGAACATCTATGAAGCTCGCGAAACACCTTTGAAGTGCTTTGAACAACTTCATACAGCTTCGGATGACTTCCTACCACTCCGCACCTTGCCTACAACCACCCCCTACACTTCGACAATGATGCCGAAGCTATGGAACACTGCTTGAACTCATTTAGAGATAGCGGAACAACCATTGATGCACCCCTGATGCATGCTTGCTTCCCCTGGCTTGCTTCCGCATGCAGACAGGTTTATTTTACTTTGTCACATGGTTTCTTGTACATAGTCGCACCCTTGCAGGGAAACACCTTAGACTTTTCTCTTTGGTTTTCCCTTGCAAGGTGTGTAGTATTTCTTGTAGAGTTAGCTTTATCTAATTCTTTGGTTTTCCCTTGCAAGCATTGCATGATATTCACGCTGATTGTAAGGTTGCCCTTACAGAAGAAAAGTCTCCTCTTTGGTAGACTGAGAGTAGCCGAGGTTTCCAACAGTTTGCAACCGACATCGCACATGTTCCAAACATCGCCAACATCAGCTATCTATCCCTCTACCCCCTTTAAACCTTGACACCTTCATCGAATTGCCGCAATGAGTTCTGAAACTACTGACGAATGAATGGCACAACTCGAAGAAATGTTCACAAGGATGTCCGAAATTGTAAACTGAATGACTCTCCAATTTGACAAGGTGATATTGGGTACCCCAAAGTCTGAAGATGTAAATGTATTACCAAGTGTATCCAACCCTACTTCTGAGACCTCGCCACTCACACCTCACAAATGTGACCTACCACCTGTTCCTCTGAAAACATCGCACGCACCCTCAACTCACATTAAGCCAGTGAATCCCAGCGAATTTTCGGGCAATCGTGTGAAAGGCTGTGCCTTCCTCAATTTGTGCAATCTTTACTTCGCACTCGCACTGCTCCAATTCACTGATGACCATGCAAAGATTATGTGGGCGCTCTTGTTCATGAAGAGCGAACGAGCATCGCGCTTCGTGGATTGAAAGATGTGTACAATGTAGTGGGAAGCCTCACCTACGCGACATGGCAAGAGTTTGCGCAGGAGTTTGTCACTGAATTCTGCCCCAAGAACGAGGTCAAAACATCGCGAACAGATCTCGAGACCGCGACATATTTCCAAGGATTGCACATAGTCAACAAGTATGTCAATAGTTTCAGAGAGATCGTGGACAAGGCTCGCTACTTTGAGGGCTCACACATCGTCCTCAAGTTTCATCAAGGCCTAAGTGCGAAGATCCAAGACCATGTTGCCTGCCTCACGCAGGGGCACCCCTCAGACGAAATTCCGCAACAGTGGTATGACACCGCGATCCTCTGCAACAAGAATCACATTGCAAACACCGTGTTCATATCCTTCCCACGAACTTCACAACAGTCTGATACACCACCATCGATGGGTGGCGTTCTTTGGAAGCCAATCGCGATGTTCCCAAGGGTGCACCCGATTAGTGCCCCTTGTTCTCTCCCTGTGCCAAGTGTCTCTAGTGCACAATGCCCAAAGGACACAACAGCAATTGTATGCTTCTGATGTGGCCAACCTGGACACCTACAACCCGATTGCCCGAAGCATTTCGACATTTGCTACCTCAGTCTCAAGGAGCGCCAGGCTTTCGCAGAGGACAAGTTCACGGCGCTAGATGTTTGTGTCGCCCATGAGGGGCACGATGACGTGATTAAGGAAGGTTGCAAAGACAAGGTGGAGGAGGCTGAGTCGGGTTTTGGCATGGGCAACGAGTGATGAGTACGCACCTGTTGTTGACTAAGAATTGTTTCACTGTATTGTCAGTAGAAGAAATGACTGAATTAGATTCCATTTCATTGACTGATAGTGTGGAGAGCAATGCCCAAGCCATACCACAACCCCTTCACCCTGTTAAAACATTGCAGATGCTTGTTTTGGTGCTTGCGACTACACCAACATCATCGCCATCGTCATTGACAACTTTGCATAACTCACGCTTTCAAACTGGGAGAAACACCTCCCCAATCACTTTGTCATCGTGTCAGCCATCAGCGACAATTCTCTCAAGCTCAGTGTCGGGTTGCAAACCACCGACACTGGCGAGGTCTTCTCGACTGCCGCCCTTCTCAACTGTGGAGTGACTGACCAATTCATGCACTCCGATTTCGTGAAGCGCAATCACATCGCTACGAGGCTGCTAAGTTGGCCCATCCCCATCTACAATGTGGATGGTATGCCCAATGAGGCAGGTAGCATCACCAAAGTCATCGAAATGATGCTACAATATCGTGACCATTCCGAAAAAGCGATTTTCGCAGTAACTGGCATTGGAAAGCAGGATGTCATCCCACGACTCACCTGGCTTCATGAGCACAACCCTGAAGTTGACTGGAAGTTGGGAGAGGTCAAGATGAGTCGCTGCCTGAATCACTGTCATACCTGTCAAAATAAAGAGAACATGGAGTGAAAGGAGCGCCTTGTTGAGGAAGCGAATATTTGCTCATGTCGTGCAGGCCCAATGCCTGAGCCTGACATGGAGATGGAGGATATTCCCAACCTCAGCAACATTTCAGACGATGAGGAGGAAGAGCCTCACACTGGTGAGGATGCAATGAAGGAGGATGACCGATTATTCACCGTGACAATACCTTGCGAAGCGGAATTCATTTGTGCATTGTCGAACATCTTGCAGCGTCTCGTGGAGGCATTCCACAAGAATACTCAACCAAAGACATTCCACAAATCAGTGCCCACTCACCTCCAAGACTTTGAAGACCTTTTCGCAAAATCTTTGTTCAATTGTTTGCCTGATCGGAAGGTCTGGGACCACGCGATTGAACTAATACAAGACTCGAAGGCTTCCAACTGCAAGGTGTATCCTCTCACTCCGAACGAACAGGTTGAGCTGGATGAGTTCATCCAGGAGAACCTTGTGACAGGGCGAATTTGACCTTTGAAGTCACCCATGGCATCACCTGTCTTCTTCATCAAAAAGAAGGATGGATCACTTCGTCTCATACAGGACTATCACACGCTCAACTCCATCATGATCAAGAATTGCTATCCTCTTCCCCTTATCTCTGAACTGGTAAATCAACTTTGCAGTGCAAAATTCTTCACCAAGCTCGACATGCGATGGGGGTACCAAAATGTTCGGATGAAGGAGGGTGATGAGTGGAAGGCAGCATTTTATACTAATCGCAGCCTCTATGAACCCTTGGTGATGTTTTTTGGGCTCACTAATTCTCCCTCCACCTTCCAGACAATGATGAACAACATCTTCCAGGACCTCATCATGGAAGGCGTGGTTTGTGTATACCTCAATGACATCCTCATCTTCACGAAGGGCATTGAAGAGCATCGCCACATTACATGACTGGTTCTAGAGCGACTCTGACAACACAATCTCTTCCTGTGACACAACAAATGCAAATTCGAACAAACAATGATCGAGTACCTCAGACTCATTATTTCAGAAGGGGAGGTTCGCATGGACCCCATCAAGGTAGCAGGAGTGACAGAGTGGCCTACTCCGACTATGAAGAAGGAGGTACAGTCGTTCTTAGGATTTGCGAACTTTTATCGGCACTTCATCGAAGGTTTTTCGCACCATGTGAAACCCCTCTTCGAACTCACAAAAAAGGATCAGAAGTGGAGCTGGGGAGAGGAGGAGCAGCAGGTGTTCAACGAAATCAAGGATCGGATTATGCCTTCTCTGATATTGTGTTTTGCTGATGATTCCAAACCTTTTCGCATTGAGGCAGACAGTTCCAATTTCACAACAGGCACTGTCCTTTCGCAGCAGTCGGATGATGACCTCAAGTGGCATCCGATTGCCTTCTACTCAAAATCACTCAATGCAGTCGAACAGAACTATGAGATTCACAGCAAGGAGATGTTAGCAGTGATGAGATTGCTCGAGGAGTGGAGACACTTCCTTGAGGGGGTGCAGCACAAGGTGGAGATCTGGACAGACCACAAAAACCTTGAGTACTTCATGACTGCGAAGAAACTAAATCGCAGGCAGGCATGTTGGTCGCTCTATTTATCTAGGTTCGATTTCATGATGCACCATCACCCTGAGAAGAGCATGGGTAAGTGTGACGCCTTGTCATGTTGTGCTGACCACAGTCCTGGCACCGACGACAATCATGACATCACCTTACTGAAACCTGAATTTTTCGCAGCATGCGCCCTCGAAGGAATGACCGTTGAAGGGGTGGAAAGGGACATACTTTGAGAAATTCGCAAGGGGGTTCGAGATGGAAAAGGGGAAGACACGGTGGTATTAGCAATGAAGGAATTCAACGAGTCAAAGGGCAAGACATTGAGGAGTGTGGAGTGGGCGAAGGAAGGTGGGCTGTGGAGGTTTCGTGATCACATCTATGTTCCTCTCATTGCAGACTTATGGCATCAGATTGTCAAACAGCATCATGACTCTCAAATCAGGGGGCACATGGGTTGATGGAAAATGCTCGAACTTCTCATGCGCAGCTATTGGTGGCCGAACATGTCGCGCTATGTCGGACAGTACTGCAAGGCCTGCGATATGTGCCTGCAAACTAAGGTGCAAAGGTGAAAACCATTCAGTGAACTACTACCACTCCCCATTCCCAAGCATCCCTGGGAGGTGACTAGCGTCGACTTCATCATCGAACTTCCCGATTCGCATGGGTTCGATGTGGCCATGATCATTGCAGACTCAGTCACCAAGCATGCTCACTTCATCCCTACTCACATGATGGTCACCACCCTAGGCTCAGCCTGACTCTACCTCCAACACATGTGGAAGCTCCATGGCCTTCCACGATCAATGGTCTCCAACTGTGGACCGCAATTCATTGCAGAATTCATGTGCGAACTGTATCGCCTGTTAGGCATCAAGGTTTCGGCATCCACAGCATATCACCCTCAGTCGGATGGCCAAACCAAACATGTTAACCAAGAACTCGAACAGTACATCCGAGTTTTCGTCAATGAACGTCAGGACGACTGGGATACTTTACTGCCACTCGCCGAATTTGTGTACAACAACCACACTCACTCCATGATGCAGCACACTCCTTTCTTCGTTGACACTGGTTGACACCCCCGCATGGGTTTCGAACCTCACCAACCTCCTTCAAAGGTCAAGGTGGTCAACGAATTTGCCAATCACATGAAGTCGACGCTAGAGGAAGCACACACAGCTCTTGTGAAGTTGAAGGATGATATGGTGAGGTACTACAATCAACAATGAACCCCTGCTCCAATGTTTGAGGTGGGTGAAAAGGTTTTCTTGGACATGACTGACATTAGCATGACTCGACTGACAAAGAAATTTGCGCATCGATTCCTTGGGCCCTATCCTGTTGTTCGCCCAGTCAGCTCACATGCCTATTGCCTAAAGCTACCGCCATCAATGTCACACATTCACCCCATCTTCCATGTTGTCAAACTCATGCCAGTTCTGACCGATCCGATCAAAGGTCGATGCACGCGGCGGCTGCCACCGCCAGAGATTGTAGGAGGAGAGGAGAGGCATAAGATAGAGGAGGTGATTGACAGTAGGTTGAGATATAGGAAGTTGGAATATCTGGTCAGATGAAAGGGGTATGGACATGAAGAGAACTCATGGATTGTGGAGCACGACGTTGAAGCCCCTGATTTGATTGCGACATTCTACAAGACAAACCCCAATGCTCCTAAACACATCAGCGCACTGGCCTTTGGACGGATGGATTTTTGACCTCACTACAGACGTTTCACGCATTGGGACGCTGCACCTTGAGAGGGGGGTGATGTCAGGGGACCACCTGACAAGGTCTATAACACTCACAAACATTTGCAAACATTTGTGAACACCTGCAAACATTTGTGAACACCTCACAAACATTTGTGAACACCTCACAAACATTTGTGAACACCTTGTGAACATTCACGAATGTTCATCAAGGCTCTACAAACACTCACAAACACCTATGAAGTCCTATGAACATCTACAAAGCTCGCAAAACACCTTCAAAGTACTTCAAACTACTTCGAACAACTTTGTACGGCTTTGGATGACTTCCTACCACTCCGCACCTCGCCTACGACCACCCCCTACACTTCAACGATGACACTGAAGCTATGGAACACCGCTCGAACTCATTTAGAGATAGCGGAACAACCGCCCCTGATGCATGCTCGCTTCCCCTGGCTCACTTCCGCATGCAGACAGGTTTATTTTACTTTGTCACATGGTTTCTTGTACATAGTCGCACCCTTGCAGGGAAACACCTTAGACTTTTCTCTTTGGTTTTCCCTTGCAAGGTGTGTAGTATTTCTTGTATAGTTAGCTTTATCTAATTCTTTGGTTTTCCCTTGCAAGCATTGCGTGATATTCACGCTGATCATAAGGTTGCCCTTACAGGCTGTTGCTGGCTGTGTGGCATCATTGGTCGTCATTTTGCATGGTTGGGGCAGTCAGTGGTGGTGAGGACAATTTACGGGTGTGGGGGCTTACCTTGTGGGTACCCCAGACACCTTCCTGGGGTAGTTCTACCCAAAAGAGCCCCTCACATCCTGTTTGGATGGGGAGGGGGCCGTGTGTGCAGCACAGGTTGTTGTTGCAGAAAGAAGTACATCAGCTAAAAACAAAGAAAAAAACTTGTTAATACTCAAAAAGAGGTGTATGAACAATAAAAATACTTAGTATACATTATGTTGAGGGGCCCAAGATGAGTCAACATCCAAATATGTGTGTGATGTGGCAAGCTTGCAGCCATGCACATTGCCGTTTTGTGTTCAAGGTCATGCAAGCTGGTGCTAGTCGTTGCAACTGAACATTGATGTTGGCCATTGTAGGAGAATGGTGGTGGCAGCGGCAGTGGGAGTGAGAGAGGTTGGTGGTGGATGGAGTGGTTCAACTGTCATCTGAGCCTGATGTTGATCAAATGTTATGTGATGAGTTGAGGGTGGGCCAAAATGACTTAATGTTTGTAAATTTAATATATGGGCAAGCCATGTATGTTATGATCGCTCACACACCCCTCACCAACACCCCTGCCCTTCACCTACTTTCAATTCTTGTTCCCATTCCTGTCCCTTCATGTTTCGCACTCACATACACCCGCGCGCTCATCCGCATCTGTCCGCACCTCTTCAATGCGAGCATGCTTCGACTCTCTGACCCCACCATCCCCACGGATGCCTCATGCTTGTTCTGCCCTAACAGCTATCTCCAAGATTCGATCTCTGTCTTGTATATGCAATTCTCGCTGGTGTCCCGTCTTTCCGTTTGCTGAACTATACTTAGTGTTATCATTTCCAATTGTATGAAACTTCACCCCTATCCCGTATTCTTAGCCTTAGGCTCCACATGGTCTTGTAGCTTAGGAATGTGCCGCTTCTGTTAGTTAGATGTATAAGTACTTCGCTATGCACGTGTAGAACCTTAGTCTAATAATCAACAACGATTTCATGCTCTCACTCTCAGTTCCCTTAGTCCATGCGACAAACTCCTTATCTGAAATAATGGACACGCTAGTAGCGCAGGGAGGTGCAGCTCACTAAACTCGTGTAGCTGAAGCCGAGTCCAACTGCCGACCGTAGACCATCGCGCACCACCGCCGCTCACGCGTGTGGTGCTCACGCTTCATCCCACTCGTCCTCGTGTCACGTATTTTGGTTCATAACAGTGTAGTTGGACACTGTATAGTGTACAGCTGTGGCCATATAAGTTATAACGGATGGTGCACAGCCCTAGAACTTTATTCATAAGACAATGAATCTAGCTACAGCCTAAAGGTTTACTATTCATTGTATTATGTGCCAGTGTCAAGTGACAGTGCCACCAATAGCGGACAGGGCTTTACAGAATTCAGCAGACTATACACTGCTACACAGCACTGCTACACAGCAAGTTGTGGAATTTGTGCAGTGTTGCCAAGGACTACACAGATGACCGATTACTACAATTCACTATCTATAAATTTGATCATCACTGTGGGAAAAATCAGGGTTTGCTAATGTACTAAGAACTCTGGGAAAGTAAAAGTCTGGAAAGTCACCAAAGTCTGAAGGAAAAGTGCAGAAAGTCTGAAAAGTATAAGTAAAAGGCCTTGCAAAAAGGCAAAGACCTGAAAGTCCAAAGGATAAGACCTTGGAGTTTTCCTGATGTCATAGTCTTCAAACTTGTTATTTAGTGCAGTAAATATATATATTCCTTTGTACTATGGCAAAAATAACTATGAAAGAAAGAAAAAATGAAGTAAATGGCCACACATGGAAGGTGGGTGGTGCCCTGTTGCGGTCCCTCCTTACCATGTTGTGGTGGCTACCCCTATTGTGTCACGTCACAAGTCAGCCCCCTATTGTTGGTCCCCCTCTTCATCATTGGAGATAGGGGGTGGTGATATGGCCATTAGCACCCGATTCCCCCCAGCAAGCAAATGCTTGCAGTGGTGGGTGTCGGGTGCTGGGCTCTTGCCCCCCCATTCTCATTCCTCCCCCATATGCACCAGCCTTTCTCCCTATGAGCAGTTGCTCATAGCAGAGGGGTCTGGTGCCATGGTGTTACAAACCAAAATACGTGATGCGAGGACGAGCAGGACGAAGCGTGAGCACTGCGTGCACGAGAGCGGTGGTGGTGCGCAACGGTCTACTGTCGGCGGTCAGACTTGGCTTCAGCTACATGAGTTTGGTGAGCTGCGCCTCCCTGCGCTACTAGCGTGTCCATTATTTCAGATAAGGAGTTTGTCGCGCGGACTAAGGGAACTAAGAGTGAGAGCATGGAATCGTTGTTGATTATTAGACTAAGGTTCTACATGTGCATAGCGAAGTACTTATACATCCAACTAACAGAAGCAGCACGTTCCTAAGCTACAAGATCATGTGGAGCCTAAGACTAAGAATATGGGATAGGGGTGAGGTTTCATACAATTGGAAATGATTACACTAAGTATAGTTCAGCATATGGAAAGACGGGACACCAGCGAGAATTGCATATACAAGACAGAGATCAAATCTTGCAGATAGCTGTTAGGGCAGAACAAGCGCAGAACAAGCACGAGGCATCCGCGGGGCTGGTGGGGTCAGAGAGTTGAAGCACGCACGACTTGTAGAGGTGTGGACAGATGTGGACAAGTGCACGTGGATGCACGCAGGTGTACGTGAGTGCGGAACGAGAAGGGACAGGAATGGGGACAAGAATTGAAAGTAGGTGAAGGACAGGGGTGTCGGCGATGGGTGTGTGAGCGATCATAACACATGGGCATCATTGTCTCCCCTTCTCCCTCATCCTTGTTGTCATCCTGTCCCACATGTTTGAAATTTAAAAAATCATGGAAAGATGTGAAATGAAACATGTTCAGTTCCAATCACAGAACTGTGGAATGGTGTACCACCAGAGGAGGTTCAGGATCTGGGCGGTTCCCAGGCAGCTCCAAGAATATGCCTTCAAGAGCACTAATGTAAAGGCAACCTCGGCAGGGCCTGATTGGGAACCTGATGGAGTCACATGCACTCAGAGAGTCAGTGCTGATGATGACAAGAGTCCACACAAGCTAGCAGAAGGGAATCCTAAGTTATATTGACTGGACTACAGAACATGGTACTCACCTAGCAGAGGGAAATCCTAAGAGAAAGCTCTAAGGATCCTCTGCTAGGGTGCAGCCAGTACATCCAGAATTATGTATCAAGTGCTGTTAATTGACTGTTAACACCTATGCATCAGAAAGGTCAATTTACCTACCTTCCTAATAAGGTAATTATTGGTAAGTC
>QMFE01007342.1:0-10633 GCA_003314665.1 Tricholoma sp. MG77 | reverse complement strand
GTTAACTCACCATGAGAATATTTCTTACCTAAATCTTTGAGCTCCTGTTCGACGGTGCTGCGCCAATCTACCGTTGTACCGAACACATCGAATACAAGTGCTTCGACGCCGTCCATTGGGATGTGCTGGTTGCGTGATGATCAGAGTCATACTAATGCTTAAATAAAAATCGGCTTGGCCAGATCCATTCCCACGCGGTTACTCGTCCCGACTCTTTGTTTCATCCAAATCACAGTCGACACCCCGATCGAGCAGACTTCACCCTAAGTGCTAATCGATTATAGCAAGGTTGGCAGCAAAGATGCAGATTTGACCGCAATTTCCTAATTCTCTTTCTCTAGTTTTCATCTAAGGGCCTCCCGGCGGGAGATGTTGGTAGAAATTGGAATGGAATGGGCGTTTTAGGTATTTTGCACAGAAAGCTCCAGTGCACGACCGTGACTACACTGGCAGCCTGCAGGCGTCGCGACAAATTTAATATTGTGAGCGACTTCGGGTCCACCGTTCTCTGCCTTCACTTTCAGTTCAAAGCGCTGTAAACACCGATTGCCTGCCTGCCTATCCCATGACTTTCTACTTGCTATGATTGCCGCCGAGATTATCCGCGACTTATCTTTCAAGTAAATAGTAGCATTGGCAAGCTGGTCAGTCTTGGTGCTCTGTCTTGCCTCGCGGACTTCGGCAGTTTTCCCGGGCGTTAATCGATATCGATTAAACATGAGGCTAGTGGCACATTCCCCTTCTTTGGTGCTGTACTCTTTCTCGCGCTTATTCTGAAAACGAATTTATGTGACCTTCCCTGCTCTCATCAGTCCACGAATCACCTGTAGAACACAATGAGCAACTGGTACGCAGCCTGCCGGTGCTATTTTGTCGATATCCATTCAAGGCCGACTTGACTTGCGGATAGGAGACCTTACCAACCACAATCTCGGCAAAAATTGAAGGCAAGCGCCTCCCAACAGTAGGTGCTAGTTTGATTCCGATGACATATCTGTTGAGTAGCTCTTTGCAGGAAGCAAGTTTCTTGGTCAATCAGTAGTGCCAGCTCGAAAACACAAGAGGGCTTATCTGATACCGCGGACTTTGAGTCCTCAATTGATATTTCTAGGCAGCCGGATGCCATCACTTCTGGAGGGGAACAGAACGACCTGACGAAGCAGTCGCTTTTGTTAGTATTTGGTCGTATCATCGGTCATCTTGAATAGTTCGCTCAGATTCTTGACAGGCACGCAACGATTTTTAAGCCTTCCGCTGCTTCCACCAACGCCGATTCTATCACCACTGATCGAGAACGGAGAGATCCAAAGCGACAAGAGTTGACTTCGTGCGTATGATTAGCCACCCAGGCTATATATGGCTTAGATGTTTCGCAGACATGCCGCGGTGCATAAGCTTTTAACCAAGGCCTCTAGCACCGAATTGGATAACTTTACTCCTGATTGGGAAGCGAAAGGCATGAGGCAACATGAATTGACTTCGTACGTGCATCATCGATTATCTAGACTACGTCGCTCAGATCTCTTGCAGATATACTGCGGCCCCTAAGATCTCAACTGTAGTCTCCACCAAAGATACTTTCGCTCCTGATTGGAAACGAAAAGACCCAAGGCAACATGAGTTAATTTCGTACGTATCATCCGCCGCCTGTTTTTACGCAGGTCCCGGAGTCCCTAACCCGAACCTGCAGACGATTGGGATTCCTTGACTCTGAAATGGAAAGGAAAGCTTCAAGCAAGCTTGTGTTAGATTTGTATGTATTGTCAGTTAGATTCTGGACGACTTGGCTCAGATATTACCAGGCAAGCTACGACTTCTAAGCTTTTGACAGGAGCTTTTGGGCAAGTGGCCAACTTGCCTTCTAATTCGGAAGAGAAAGACCCAAAATATCAAGAGTTGGTTTGGGTGTATAATCGGCCATCTAGACTACGTGGCTCAAATGGTTCTTAGATACGCCGCGGTGCTTAAGCCCTCGGTTGGTGGCTCTGGTCGCTGTGTCGCTGCTGGTTGTGATGTGGATCGTGCAAGAGGGTACGGGTCTTTTCTATACGTTCTTCAAAGTACACGGTTGGATCGTTACTTTCCGCAGAGGTGAGATGCCAGATACTACCCCCAACCAGAACTCGATGCCTCCGCCACCACTCGTAACTTTCTCTATTCCCGGAAGAAAAAAGACGACTTTCGGGAAGTTCTTTAGCAAAGTAAAGAGGCTTAGTGAACTTAAGTGTAATGCTCGCTCATGATCAGTGATCTTAGCGACAGGATAAAATCTCCAACGAAACTCCTCTTTCAGAGACAAGGTTTACTGAACCTGATCAGTCGGCGCCAACCAGCGTTTCTTTAGATGTGAAGGAACTGTCAGAAGACCAAGTGATCATTGCGTGAGTCTCAAATGTATGCCCGACGGTTGTAACTAACAACGGTATAATCAAGCGTTATGGGCCCAGCTCAATCTGGTAAAAGCTCGGTGAGGTCACTTGGCGTCAGACATTGTCCTCGGCTTACGCACCTCAGTTTATCGGCACTGTAACAAATAGCGGCGTCGGGGTTGGCCACGATTCAAAGTCTAGTACTAGTATCAATATGGTCAAGCTAAATTGGGTTGACTCGTACGCACTGACCGATTTCGATATCGTCTTTGTCGATACACCTGGTTTTGACGATACCAATAAATCAGATATGGAAATTTTGGAAATGCTTGCCAACTGGTTGCGTAAAATGTGAGTCTGTCTCGTCTGGTACTAGTTTAAACCTTCATTTTTGTCATTTAGTCATGAAAACAATATCACTCTGACCGGTATTATCTACTGCCATCGGATTTCCGACTGTCGGATGACAGGAACATCGCTAAAAAATCTCCGCATGTTTAGGGAGTTGTGCGGCAAAAAGGCTCTAGAGAATGTCATTTTCGTTACGACCATGTGGGATGAGGTTGAAGAATACGTGGGAGCTGGGAGAGAGCAAGAATTGAGGGAGAAGTACTGGAAGGCCATGATTGACCAAGGTTCTGCGACTGCTCGTTTCTATGGCACATCAGCATCGGCATGGGGCATAGTGGAGCACTTCACAACTCAACGCCAGACCGTTCTGCTCCAGAAGGAGATGGTTGACCTGAAGAAGCGGCTACCCGAAGCGAGCGCTGGACAGGACCTGTACAGCGTGCTCGAGGTCCTCGTCAAAAAGCATTGCGATATCCTTCAAAAGATCCGCTCAGAGACCAGACGATCAGGGACTGGGCAAGACCCACAGATTCTGCGTAGTTTGCAAGCTGAATGCGAGACCATACGACAGCAACTCCATACCACGATGAAAGAAATCCAGAATTTGAAACTACCCTTGGGCAAACGTCTATCACGTTTAGCGTGGACGGCTATTTCCACCAACCCAGTTGCTTTCACTCCGTCGACTTCGTATGTATGATTAATCGTCCAGACTATATATACAGCTTAAACGATTCGCAGACATGCCGCGGTGCATAAGCTTTCTACCAGAGCCTCTACCAACTCGGAAAACAATCCGGGGCGACTTGACTCGACTTTGTACGTGTATCATCTGTCATAAAGATTCCGTGGCTTAGATCTTTCACAGATATGCCACATTCACCAAGTCTTCAACTGAAGTTTCTACCGAAGAAAACTTCACTCCTGATTGGGAACGAAGGCAACATGGGCCAACTTTGTAGGTATCATCCATCATCCGTACTACTTGGCTTGATACCTTTGAGTCACAGGTACGACGCGGGCCCTAAGCCCCAAACCCTTGCCTCCGGAAAGGAGAGGAAAGATTTAAAGAAGCATGTATTAGATTTGTATGAATTAGGGAATCGCGCAAGGGAGTATGAGTCTGTTGGTGCAACCAGGGAGAATAATACTACGGTTCGTGGGTCTTGATCTCGCATCTGACTACGTTGTTGATATAGCCCTTTATCCCTTTACTTACACAGGTTTTCATCCTGTATGTCATTCTTGCAAACATTACATTGCTCAGGCTTATTTACGATTCCAGTCTCATTGGCCTCACTGGGAGTGGTAAATCGACGGTGCTGAGATGTTTACCATTTAAGCAGAAAACACCATTAATTTTTCGACTAGTTCATAAACCTTGCGAGCGGTTCAGATCTTCGCACGTCAGGACAGTTGGACTCCTGTACTCAAGTGGTCGAAGTGGCACCCGAATTTGGCCTAGAGGGTCGTCGAATCTTCCTCATAGATACACCTGGTTTTGATGACACCGACCGGAGCGAAGTCGAAATTCTAAAGATCATACAGAGCTTTCTGGCAATACAGTAAGTTATATTTCGAAGTTCTCAAATTCCATGGTCTGAACTTTGGACGACAGATACAAGGCAGGTATCCTACTCCACGGCACCATTTACTTGCAGCGTATCAGCGATATTCGAATAGGTGGGGTGTCTACCCGGACGCTCCGCGTGTTCAAGAAGCTTTTCGGTAGTGATTCCGTCAAGAACATGACAATCGTCACAAATATGTGGAGTAAGGACACCACCGTGGAGGAACTGAACCGCGAGCGACAACTGCGAGACGATAAAAGATTTTTCAAACCGTTTATCGACGATCATGCTATTATGGTTCGTCACGACAACACAATTGAGTCAGCCCACAAGGTCATTGGAAGGATTTGTATGAATACCCCATTAGCTTTGGATATCCAGCGTGAAACTGTCGACCAGATTAAATCGCTTCCTGCAACCAGCGCGGGTATTGCCCTCCGCTTAGGCCTACTGGAACTAGCTCATGGTTTACAGTCGTTGGTTGACGGCCTACAGGATCAAATTCAAGCAGCTAAAGCTAGGAGAGATCAAGCCAAAGTGATGAAACTATGGGCGGAACTTTGGGAACTGATTCCCAGGCTTGCTCGCCTTTATAACGAGCTCAAGAATCTGCAGGCGCTTACGGGCAGAAAGAAGGTCGATGTCTTGCACATATGGAATAGAATGGATCCGAAAGCTCAAATCATTGCCACGTTCAGGAGATCCTGCGGGGCTGAGAAGGAGAGGCACTCGGAAATCGACGACTTCTGGGCCGCACTGGGAGACACGGTCCTGTTCTTTAAGAACACAGTGTTCGACTTCTTCGAACAATACCCTCTACCGCTTCCCGTCCAAACACAACTTCTTCATGATAATGGCATTCTAACGAAAGATGCGAGCGAAAAGTTCGACCGGTGGTTGTCTCGCAATCATGAGGAGATCAAGATGATACGAGAGGAGGTTGATAACCTAGCCACCTCTAAGGCGAAGATCAGGGACACGAATCGATTGGTAAGGATGGGCACGAGTCTTGTGAACATTATTGTCAGGAAAGCGACACCATGGTACTGACTCAAGGTTCGTATTACCTAGGTAATGTTTGTGGCGGTATCGCTGATGGAACTAACCTCAGCAGGCTGGCAGTGTTCACCGATAAGTAAGCGCTCAGGCTGCCTTTTCTTGCATCGGCACACGGCACGAACGAGTCTTCAGAAGAAAAGCATCTTGGCTATTGAATTCGTGAGAGTTGCATTTTCGAGAAAGACATTCTGTATCTCGAAGAAATACTTGAACGCCTGTAGAACATGCTCTTGAAGTCCTACATGATATGAAACCTGCTCAATGCATCATTGGCGTTTTGAGTTCAGACTTCTCTCGTACTTTATTCTCCGGGAGCTCAAAGTTGAGCTGCATTTTGGCATTTGGTATTTCGTAACGGTTGGTCACCGATCAGGTCACAAGGTGGTCACATCGTTGAACATCGACAATCAAGCTTCCCCAGGCCGCCCCTGCTGGAACTAGAAACCCTCAGCATCCCAGTTTACCACAGATCCTTCCTTCCCGCCTGAGTCCTGAAGGCCTGAAGGTCCCTGACTGCATGACAAGTCCACTAGCCCCGAACACGAAGCCTGCTGGGATTGGGTATCATATACACATCAGCAGTGGATGCCAATGGTAGGCTTCATGCCTCTATAGTCAAATCCAACACTCCCCAACCAGCATCCTGACAGGCCCTGTTCTCAAGTCCTGCCTTCCCTCTGGCTCTCTGATATGTGCCCCTACAATGCTCCCCTGATTCTATCATAGCCCGATTATTTCAGTGGATATCACTAGGAGGGACTGACAATGCCCGGGGTGGGTTTTAGCAACAGGCAAGAATGATGAAGGGCATATGAGATTACAGCCAATGGGTAGAGCTGGGTGGCACCTCCAGCAAACATTGACATGTCAACATGACGATGTGATCGAGCCTTGCAATGATCATTAGTCTTGGACTCTTAGTTCTGCCTTATTCTTTCTACTTCTTCCTTCTACACATAGCATATGTTCTCAGTAAGAAAAATATATTACTATTATTAAAGATTGAAAAGAGTACCAGCAAACAAGCCTACTGGCAAGACTTGCTTGTCGTCCATGGATTGATGACTAAGGTCACCCTGTAGTCATGGCATTCGGAGCTGCCAAATGCCAGAAAATGCCAAAATGGCAGCTCAACTTTGAGCTCCCCTACTGTTGGTGAGGCATTCACTTGCAAGTGGTGATGCTAGTATGATGACTTTAACATCAGACTATACAATGTGTATGTTGTATAGTCCAGTCTCCAGCAATGTTGATTCTGGTTTGTTCATTGGTTCCAAGTTCTCAGTATTGAGAACAAGGTTATGTTCCCTGACAGCGTTTCAAAATCTATTTTCGCAGGGATTGCCAAACCAGGTGTCGGCAGTAAGTTTACCTGTAGGTGGTATAGGAGTAGGCTGGAGACATGAGGATATTTTTATCTATTTTCGCAGTATTTGCTGTGTATAGGAGGTTCCGAGGTTGTGAGTTTGGAAGAGAAGATGTGTATCTATTTATGCAGCATATTTCCCATCTATTTTTGCAGTGTTTGCCATGGATTATTTCAGCTCATTTCTGTTAGTGTGTACGAAGCACGAATAGAGATTTAGCCATGGGCCATAAGAAACTAAACATGAATGGGCAGCTGACCCAACTCTCCCCCACAGACATTTACATATGTGTTATGATCGTAACTACCCCCCCTCATTGTCACACATTTTCCTATGCTCCCCGTGACATCTGTCACACCTGTGACTATCCCCTACACCCCCTAGAACCCCCTTGCCAATTTACAAGTCGTTCCAGCTAGCGCTTTGCTCTCTACACGCTGCTACGCTCGTGCGAGCACTCCTGCATTATCTCCGTGGTCAAAGTCCATCCGTCCGCGATCTCCGCGCTCCCGCGCACCGCCGCGCAGTCAAGCGTCATCATGCGCACCCCACGCACGTGTCGCGCGCCACGCTTCCGCTTCCGCATGTCTCCTGAGCTCCCCGCACCTCGTGCATCCGTTTTCGTGCAATAACCTCGTTTCGCATCGCAACCCGTATCTATTCTTGTGCGAGCTATTTCCGCGCGCGCACCACGCGACTCCAGCATCATCTGATCCGCTCCGCTGCGCTCTCGCCTCGCGCTTAGCACTTATCCTGGGTCATGCCGTGTGCAACCGAATTTGCAATCCTTATTTCAAGTCCGTATTCTTAGTTCATTTCATTCATTCATTTGAAATTCATTTACTACTATTTCAATTATGTTATGCCGTACCCGCCTTACATAATCGCGGAGCGCCGCGCTTCCTCGCGCTCTCGCGCTCGTTAAATAGCTGTAGCTCCCACTCTTATTCTTTAGCTTTATTATCAACTTCGACACAACCCCGTTTTCCGTTGTAGCTTAACTCGCTCGTACTTTTGTACTTGTCCGTTACTTGTGTTGTCCGCGCGTGTTCCCGCGCGTAACCGCCGCAATACATTCGTCGTTGAATTCAGTCTCGTCCGCTCTCTCACTCTTAGTCATCCTCTCCTCTTAATTCCGAAATACGGGCCCGTCGCTAGGTCAGGGTGCAACCGGCCTGCTCTGCATGGTTGAAGCCAATAGCCCATATGTCCGCCAGTTCTCTGAAGCTGTGTATGTTCCCCTCTCGGACGAGTAGGCTTACATTCACTACAGCATCGTCTGCGAGCACCTCCGCATCTGCCTCGCGCCTCGCGCCTCGCTCTCCGCGCATCGGCGCTCTGCGCTCAATCTCGCGCGCAACTCCGTTCATGTCCTCGCACTACTGCTATACCTTCCGCAACCGTTCGCGCTTGTTACCCGCGCGCATGCGCACGCCCGCGCTCGCACGGCAAGTGTTACATTCGTTGCAATCCGTTCCCAGCTCGCATCACCTCGCGTGTCTGTCCGCCATCCGATCCGTCCCTCCCCAGCACGTTCTTTCGGTTCGTAACAATATGAGGCAACACCTTCCCAGTTGACAATTCCAAACAAGCGGCCATTTTCCCACCATCTCAATGTTCAACATTCAACATTCAACATTCAACAACCATACAACATCGCCGCATCCCTCCCAAACATCTCATCCCCTCTGTAAATGTGACTTCGACCACCAACATTGCCTCCAGACTCTGAGTAATTGTTTTATGCAATGTTTTTCTCACTGACAACCTCAAGTTTCTAGGTTACATTTTTTATGTACAATGACAATGCAGACAGCCTGTACACCCCTCCTCCCCATTCAAATGGGATGTGAGTGTTTGTTTGAGCCTGGAACAACCCTGGGCAGGTGCTGTGAGCAGTGGGTACCCACAAGGTAAGCATCTGCTACCCCAATATTCCTGCCACATCACTACTTACCACAAAACAGGTAAAGCCCGAGGGATCCAGCACCCACCACTACCGCTGCAAGCCACTGCTCGCAGGGTGGTTTGTTTTCAGATGACAGGACTGAGAGATGACAGGGACCACCTGATGAATGACAACAGGAAGACAATGTCGGCCAACTGCTGCTGCGAGGACACACGACAACAACAAAATGAGGATGGGGACAGGGTGAGGAGGTACTGCCGCCACACCTGCAACCACTGCCACAAGCTGCTGCTTGTGGGGTGGATGTGGAGTGCAGGCAGAACTATGACAATGATGGGGCAGGGACATTGGCACAGACAGGGACGTCCCAGCACCCCCCACTGCATGACAACCACAATGACAAGGGGACGACAGGGATGAGGATGGCCACCACCACATCACCCCCAACTGCTGCTGTGAGAAACTGCTCATGGGGTGGAAGGAGCAACAAGGACAGGGACATTGAGGAGGGGGAGCAGGCAACAATGACAACGGGACAATGGATACAAACAGCACCCTCCACGCCGCCATGAGCAACTACTCGGGGGGATGGAAACAGGGAGTGACAATGATGAAGATGGAGTGGGGGTGGGACAAAGATGAGGGGACAACAATGACAACAATAGCAGCAGGGATGACTGCAGCCACATCACGACTCCCCTCCCTGTGCTTTGCATGGGGGCATGAGTATCTTTTTCCTTCTTTTTCTTTTCTTGGTTTCAATTACTATTGTTGCCCTGTCCCTCTTGGATTTGTGAGGGGGGTTTATCTTTTGATGTATATAATTGTGCAGAACCTTTGCTGGTTAATTCATTTTATTTTTTGACCCCACTCAAAATCCGGTGCTTAGTTAAAATTAAACACTAGGGGAGTTCAAAGTTGAGATATGATTTTGATATTTTGGATCTGTACTTGGTATACTTACATGTGAGGAAGCCAAACACATCAAATGTACAGAGAAGTCTGGTAAACCTTCAGATCAATGTAATTTGTGATGGGATGTCTGGGTGTGTGTTGTGCTGCTCATTGTTTGGGAGACCCTCCCATCATCGTTGTGCATGATGAGCACAAATGTGAAAACTTCATCCCACTTGAGAAACATGGTTTGAATGACCTTATTTTACTGTGACCATACACTACTTAGAAAGTAAAAGTGTAGAACTCCATTACTTGTTGTCAAGAGGCCCACCAGGACTGTCGCAAACAGTGGGTATGATGATATGAGACCCACCCCTGATGGCAGTGAGCGTCCATCAACACATCAACAACAACCGAGTGATGCATTGATGGATTACAAAGTTATGAATCGCACCTCAGACTTCTCTGCACATTTGATGGGTTTGGCTTCCTCACGTGTAAGTATACCAAGTACAGATCTGAAATACCAAAATTGTATCTCAACTTTGAGCTCCCCTACTTAAATTTGTGAACAACCTTGTCAGTGTGGGGGAGAGTAAGGGTACTTTGAATGGGCTACTATGATGTTGCATTGTAAAGACTAGGGCCTGAAAGTGGGGTGTTGCAACGCTTGTCAAATCCCAATTTTTTTAAATCACTCCCTCCTTTACTAGCATTTGAATGGGGCACCCAACCACCTGTACTAAACTCTACACTGATAATCACTGCCCAACATGCCCAGACTGCAACCTACCACCTCAAAGGTATAATCTATCATGATACCAACCACTTTACTGCCCATATTATTGATAGAACTGGACAAATGTGGTATCATTATGGTATGCAGACAGGCATGGAAAGAACACTAACTCTGGAACAGATAACTTCAACAGAGTGGAACTTGTCCCTATGCAAATGCAATTGTGGCTGTGTACAGCCATGGCTGAACTGTTATGTTTGTGAGGGAACTTGGACATGCCATGCAAAGCAGTGGCCCACTAGCACAAGTCTTTAGTGCTCGTCACGGGTACGCGGGTATGGGTACGGGTCTGCTACAAGGTACCCATTCGA